>JASDQU010437060.1:63325-112870 GCA_032191745.1 Picea mariana | reverse complement strand
GAGCATTGTTCTCTCTATAGATGTTAGGATTGGTCCTTCTAGTAGCCATAGCCATATTTTTACTTTCAACATTTCTTGCCACCTTAAATGCATTCTCCAATGATTTGGGTTCCCAAAGGTGAACCTCATGTTGAATGTTATCCTTTAAAGTTCCTATGAATACATCAATCAAGTACTCATATGGAATATCGGTTACCTTTATATTCAATCTTTGGAAGTTCTCAATGTACTCGGTAACTGAACCCTTTTGCTTGAGATTTATCAATTGGATAAAGAAGGTATTGCTCCTTGTATCCTCATAGTGTGCTATCATTTCTTCCGTGAAAATTGTCAAAGTGACGAGTGATTTGTGAGAAAAAATCCATCGATACCATACAAATTGATTAGGATCTAAATATAAAGAAGCAATTCGTACCTTTTGTGTATGTGGCACATTATGGCGATCAAAGAATTGCTCCATCTGAAGTATCCATGTGATTGGGTCCTTGCCATCAAACTTACTCATATCAATATTAGGAACGTGGTTGGTCTTCAAACAAAAGTTGGAGTTTCTCCATTCTTGATTCACCTTCCTTGTGTCCTCATCATGAATTTCATGGGATGCATTTTCACTTTCAGGTGTCTTCTCTATTACGAAATTTTTCAATACTTCCATGATCTCCCCTTTTAAACCATCCATCTTAGTATCCAACTTAGCTTCCATTGAATCCATCTTAGTATCCAACTTAGCTTTCATTGAATCCATCTTCTTTTGTAGTTCATTTATGTCCCTACACATTTATTCACCTTCATCAAGAGTCCAAGTAGGATTTTCTGGAGGCTTATTTGGTGTAGAAGTTCCCTTTTTTGGTGACATGTTGGCCAAGTATCACTTTTGAACCTTGATTTTGAGGTGGCTATGCTAGATAATATTTATTATGTTGTATCTCCCAATTTTTGGCCCTTCTGGGTATGGAACTTTCTTTTATGTAGTTCTTTGATATTTCTTCTCTGCAGTGCCACAGGTCTGATCAAAATTGGATGTGCCAAGTGGAATTTACGATAACTTCCCCACAACTTGCCGATTGTTTTCCTTTCCAGAAGATCTCACTTGTATAGCATGCCCCACACAAAATAATTGATATAGAATTTTGAAACTCACACCAGAAATACTACAGACTATCCACGATCCAATGAAACTAGTCTCGCTCAATTTGGATACTCTAGGAAGAAGTTATGATTTTTTTACCTGGAACACCTTCTTGAGACTAGTCAATAGGACTAGTCAGATACCCTATCTTACACAGGGTGTATCTACAAATTTAAGATGACCCAGAAGCTGAAATTTCTATCACAGATAACTTACTAATTTCTGTAAATATCCTCTAGATTTTAGTGTCTGAAACATTACAGAAAAGTTTTTATAGTGAAAATTTTGCAATGACTCAGTTCAGGATGATTCCAGAACCCTATCTTGTACAGGTTGTATCTCCAAAAGTATAAGGCCTCGGGAGATTAATTTTGAACCCAACGTACCTTGATCTATCTACTAAATATCCTCCAAGCCATTCCTTCTGAAACATTGTAAAAAAAAAGTTATAGTGAAACTTCCAAGGTGTCTCAAATGTAGCAGGGAAACCCCAAGACCTTGAGCTCTGATACCATATGTTAAGAACCAAATATCAATATAGCATAGAAAAACCTCAGAAAAAATACTCAACGCCTTGAAAAAGAGATAATTTCAGATAATAAGCCTCTTCGAGGGGGCAACCTCCTTTTACCAAAATTAAATGTTCAAGTACAAGATGATTCAAAATGAAAATGTCTCCTTGGTATATATAGGAGACTAGGAGGTATAATTACAACTAATGGACTAAAGTCGGCATAAATAAAAATAAAATTACTAATATAATATGCCCCAATTAAGGGGTAATGAGCCAATATTAGGGATTAACAGAAATATTATTGAGCTACTCAGTGAGATCCCTGAGATATTTTCCCATAACAAATTGGTGACTCTGTTGGGGAGAACTCCATTCTATTTGAATCTCTTTTCCCCGCTTTGTATTTATTTTTTGGTGTGAGTCTTGTTGTATTCCACTAAGGGGTTTGGGGCTTAGATCCAGTAGATTCGAGAGATCTGGTTCATATATGAAGATATGAAACTTTTTCCTTTCTCTCAAAAAACCAAAATTTTGACAAGCCTCGCGTGTTGCACTACTCTTGTCCTGCGAGGCCCCTTGTGTGTTTCTTCTCCTGTGTCCCACGAGGCCCTCTCAGATCTACAGTTTTGAAGAACTAAACCCAAGAGTGTCAAGTTTGAGACCTCCTCTGAACTGTTATAGGTATGTAATGGTCAGTCTGAGTGTCTTGGTATCCTTGCTACAGAAATTGGCTTGTCACATTGATCACTTTTCAAGTTGTTATTGAGTAGATTTGTGTGAAAGGATTTGATTTTGTTTGGATAGTATTTTTTGCTTGTCTGAACTTTCCAGAGAATTTGAAATCATAATTCAATATATTTGAAGTGATCTAGGAGCTTATGTCATTGGTTGCATGTTCATTTTCATAAGACCTTTGTTCATCACTAGATCTTCCCTCCTAGGAAAGTTTTTGGATATGATCCTTGTAGTGAAATTAGAGAAAGATGTTCTAGACTTGTTCCTAATATCCTACAATATTTTTGCTTACTATTTTGTTTTTTTCTTGTTTGCAATAGTCTCTTTTGTTGAGGTCAATATTTTCTTATATTGCAAATTGGAAAAAACTTTAAAAAATTTCAAAAGATCTCTTGCATGCTTAGTCCTATTTTTAAGCATTAATGTTGGTCTTGGATCTATTGTGTCTAATTGGTTGATTGGATTATTTGAGGATTGTTTTTTAGTATTGAAAAAGAAAAGGAAAAATATATATCCCTCCCATAGCTATCTTTTAGCAAATTGAAATATTTTGCACTTGCATGCTTGCATTGCTTGGTTGGGTCAAGATTCCTCATATCATACAATGTTTCATCCATTACCTTTGGACCTAAGAAAAAAAATCTAAAAAGAATCACTTAAACTAAAATTAATTAGGCATTTTCCTTTGATAGAAAACTAACACTAGGTATGTTTAGGGCCTTGGATTAGGATTGGCAAGTAAACTCTCCAAGGCCACAAAACTCAACCTAGAATTCATTAAAGAGTGTTAAATACATGATTACAATTAGTGTGTCAGAAAACTCCTCTAACATAGGATTCAAGAACGAGGTCTCATAGGGGAAAGTAGCGAGATTACCCCTCTCTATTTGTTTTGATGTTTGCGGTACTACTTCAATCATTATGTATACGAGGGTTCTATTGGTTAATGCCTTCAAATATTTAGGATTATCTACCCTAACCTTACATGAGGTCAAACTTACGACTGTTCACCCGACCATTTATTGTTAGGTGGTAGCCTTAGTGACCTTTCCCAACAATCGACATAGGTGACTATAGGTGAGACATGTCTATAGTACTTTGGGAAAACATTCGTTCACAGTCTCAATTCCCCTAGAGGGTGTCATACTTAATAAATGGTACTTTCACCAGTCAGGGTTGTCTTGTGTCGATCATCATAACTACTCCTCACACCTTCGCTAATCAATCTTGTGGGGACTTCATCTCCCCCACTGGGTTGGTTTTCGAAAGGCCTCTCAGCCAATTGGTTTTCTTGTTGCTGCCTAAATTTGATTAGGGGTGT
The DNA here is from genome assembly GCA_032191745.1 of Picea mariana. Lineage (NCBI taxonomy): Eukaryota > Viridiplantae > Streptophyta > Pinopsida > Pinales > Pinaceae > Picea > Picea mariana. The sequence goes on along the minus strand of JASDQU010437060.1, from coordinate 109,171 downwards.
TCTATTTGATTCCAAGTCTAATTCATCCATAGGTTTATTTGTTTTTGGAAGGTAACATAAATTTATTCACTGTGGTTGAAGCACCGCATCAATCCCGTCGACCACAAGGACTCGAGCCTAGTACAGAGGTGCAACCGCCTCTAAAGCAATGTGTAACAAGTGACAAGAAGTTTGAAGGGTCTTATATTTGGTTTGAAAAACCTGGCTTGGTTGAAGTAGAGGTGGTAGAGGAACTTCCTCCACCAAATTTCAATCCACCTTTAACTAAGCCAGACGCCCCTTTATTAGTCCAAGTAAGGGAAAATTTCAATGAGCCTTTCTCTTTGTTCAATTCATCCTCCCACCATGTCAGGACCGAGTGTCTCATCCAGTGTATCTAAGACTATGATCCCATATCCACATGGGATAGGGGGGAATTCCCCTAGGGGCATCTCAACATTTTCCTCTTTTCCACCTCTTAGCTTCATTGGACCTACACCATCCACTCCTTTTATTTTTGGTTCCTCCATCTGGGGGACGTCATCCATGCCATATCCATCCATTAGCATCCCTACACCCATCCCTTCCATGTCAATTCCCACTTCCATATTCGTTTCCAGTGGGGGGTCAAGTTTTGGTTTCAACATGGGAGGTGGGACTCCTTCCACTTATGCCAATCCAATGAGAAGTTTGGCATGATCAGGTGCGGGTGTAAATTTTGGATGGAGTATGCCTAGTGGTTTTGGTGTTGTCCCTAGTCAAATTAGGGGAAACATTACATATGGAGGTTTTAACTTTCCTTGGGTTAAAAGACCTTTCCCGGGGGCACATCCCCTGGAGGAAATTTTCATCATGGGGAGGTTTTTCTTTCGTGTTCACATATTCTCCTAAGGGTTTCTTCCCAGGGACTATCTTTGGGAAAATCTTTCCTGGAGGGTCCAAATTTCCTCTTGGGGGATGTTAGAAGATACACAACATAATAGAGACATATATTTATGTGTTTCACCTAGTGTGGGCTACATCCACCAGAGAAATTTCCAGGTCCTTCCTTTATTATTATCTAGTAAATGAAGGGATACAACCTACAACAAACCCATTGTAACTTCCTCTTCTTTCTCTCATAGTCTCCTATCTCAGAATACGATATTCGCTATGATACATTGCCGCAACACATTTCCCTCATAAGAGAGGGTTGCCTTCTATGGAAAAAAACCCTAACATAACTTCTACCATTAGATTTGCGACTTTATAATGAACGGTCTAGATTTACAATGAAATTACAATATACTTTTACAAGGAGGTAACCCCCCTCTGCATTCCCCTGCATGGAAGAGTGTACATACTTCTGGGGTGTAAATATTTCATGGGGTATAAACACGACTGAAAAAAAAAATACCTTTGAATCAGGAAGATAATCAGGCTTCACAACCAATAGGGGAAACCCCCTTGCGGGCATTTTTTGTTTTGGGAGAAGTCATGCTCTTGGAGGTTCCATCATCTCAATAGAAACTCACTCTTTAGGATCTCTACCACCCTCGAATAGTACCAACATAGAGGGACCACAATGTCCTTCTGAGATAGCAGAGACTTGACCTCCCTCCCAATCTACATTTTCATCATTTCCTTTCCTTGCAATGCTCCATTTACCATAATTTTCATGTTTAACTAATGACCCTATATCCCATGACCCCTCATGGCTGACTATCTCATTCAAATTACCCTCAGATATTCCTAAGTTTTACGAAAAGCCGAGAGAGGACCCCTCTACACACATCATGACTTACCACTTGTGGTGTTCATCCAACTCGTTGATGGATGATAGTGTAAAGTTGTGTCTTTTCCAAATATCCATGTCCAGGGCTACTGATAAATTGTACATTGAACTAAAAGGGGGTTCCTTTAGAAGCTTTAGTGATCTGGAAATGGTGTTATTAACACAGTACCAATTGCTCATTCAATATGAGATAGGAGCTGAGCTCTTCAATTCTCTGTGTCAAGACAATGCCACCCACATCTCTGATCATATTCATGAGTGGAATCGATGGCGTAGGGTGATTAAGAATCATATTCCAGAAAAAATCCTTACATAGTGGTTCACCAAGTCCCTCCTACCACCCATTTCCAAAGATGTAGCTATGGTTGGGGTTGCCATCGAGGAGAAAGATATCATGCGTTCCCAACACTTAGAATTGATCTACTCACAGTTGGGTACTCTCTATGATATTATTCTAAATGCTCCTTGATCGTCAACATATCCCAAGAAGTCGAACCCAAGACCCCATGCCGATGGTGTGGCTAGTTATGTTTCCCATGTATCTATGAATTAGTTAGCTAACCAAATGGGTCATATGTTGATTACATCACACCCATCGGATATCAACACTAGTGCTCAAACTTTTGTAGTTCCCTATCAAACCTTCGAGGTGAATTTAGTGAAATCCACACAACCGAAGAATCCTCATCAACTTGGAGGAAAAAAGAAATGAAAAAAAAAAAGAAATATTCTAATTTTGAGAAAGGGACTACCCCCACCCAGAATACCTAGGAGGGGGCCACTAAGGAGAAGAGGAAATCCTGGTTCCCTTGCACATTCTGTGGGGAGGACCATCCCACTCATCATTTTCCTCGAAAGGATGAAGTCCATAGATTTTTGGCATAGTAGCGGGAACCCCATTATCTTGTTGTCTTAAATCATCCTATCCTCCCTCAACCTCAAAACAAGGTTGCCACAAATACTACCATTCCTCCAGGGGGAATTACAGTTACCCTTCACCATGAGGGGTATCCACTTAATTCTTCTATTTTCATGTGTGACCACACAGTCAATTTGCAGAAACGAGCTAAAAATTATGAAATTCCCGAGCCTTTGCATGCTTCCCCAGAAGCAACATATTCATCCTAGCCTAGTGGCCCTCTCCAGATAGACAATCCATTTATTGATGCACCAATTCACCCCCTGAAGGGTGTTCTTTGACATACAACACATAATCCTAACACACGAGATTCCCACAATTATAACATTGTGGAAGAATTGGCTCAGGCACCTTGTTCCATGTCGATGCTTGAAGTTATCCAAAGCTTCCCCACACAGTGGAAATCCTTTCTCTCGGTCATAGGCAAGGTTGATCCATTATATTGGAGCTTGATAACCTTTGATTCATCTCAAGTAACTCATAGTCTATGCCATCAAGTCACCTTTTAGATCATAGTGCGGTCGTTGGGGAAAAACATCTTCCAAACAATTGTTGATGAAGGAGCCTCGACTTGCATCATGTATATTTCTTGTTGGAAATCTCACGGATCTCCTAAGATTGATACGTATGCCACACTTATGAAATCAATCGATGGAAACATGTTCCAATCCCATGGAATAATCATCTCCTTACCCATCGAGTTAGGTGGTAAGACAGTCTCCGTCGTCATGGAGGTCATCGACGCACCACTTGAGTACAATATGTTACTTTGGCATACTTGGTTCTATGAAATTACTATAGTTTTCTCATCGATATTTAGGGTCCTATTCTTCCCTCACCAATGGAAAATCATAACCATCGATCAACCTATGTTTTGTACCCCAGACCTTGGATCCAATGCGAGGTCTAATGTACCCTTTATCGATGATACCATGCAGTATTATTTGATCATTGGTGAGGGGATGTTCAAACATCCTTCGCTTATTGGTATATTCCCCCTTTCCCCACCATCTCATACTACAATAATTACCCCCATCAACATGATTTCCTCATCTACCAGTGGATCCCTTGGTTCTTTTAATCCTTGGGTAGTACCTCATCCTAAGAATGTTGATTCATACAAAGCATCCATACCACTCACTGCAGTTGATATTGTCGATCCAACAATCCCATAAGAATCAATTGATACTGGTCAATATGTCCATCCTTATATGGAGTGTGATCAACCTACTTCACCCATGGGGGTTGTTAACTCTCTCAGTTCACATCACTTCCTTACTTTTGAGTTTCCTTTAGAAGAGGCCATCTTAGATGTCATGGCTTCCATAGAAAATCTCATGGAAGATGAGCATCATCTAGAATCCATCCACCCTAGGTTGGAACTAATGAGAGTTGACATGATGGTTCTTGATCAGAGACTGGTGGAATTTGTTGGGACACCTAGTGAAACCCCTAGTCTTGACCCTTTTCTTCCCTGTTTATCTTTTTCAGAACTTGCCACCAAATTATTTCCTTCCCCTTACATCAAAGTGTTGTCCCTCAGGTTGTTCTTATAAAGAAAAATTCCAAGGCACCCAATGAGGCCCTTTAAATCCTCTTCCCTCTTTATTCTCTTATAGAAAAATCTAGGAGCCATAGAGGATATCCCTTGTGAAAATATAAAGAAAATAGGTGAAATTTAAAATCTTAATCACAATCATTTAGAATATCCAATAGTATCGATGAGATAATAAATAAGATAAAACAATCAAAACAAGACCATAATTTAGTTCATATAAATAACTAAACTAAGTCATATCATTTCATTTGTAAGAAGCTAGTCCCTATAAATAAAGTAATCACAAGAAAATAAATCAAATAAAAAAAACATTACAGATAGATTTATGGACAACATATGAATCACATATAGTAATATATACTGGAAATATGATATTAGCCAATTCCATTCATATATCTAAATAGAAAGATAATATTCAATTTAACCTTGTATGATAAACACAAAATTTTCTATAATGAACAATTTCAATGAGGATCGGGTCAACTCAATGAATAGAATTCAAACTGTAAAGCATTGATGAATAGAGACAAAACACAGATACATAAAAGAAAAAGAACACAACACAACCTAACGAAATCTTATTTAAAAATCAAACATAGGCACTATTTGAAATATGAAATCATCATCTTATTGCAGCGAATTCATAAAAATCAATGTATGTCTTTCTAGAAAATCCGACCCTTAGAGGGTCATCAAAAAATATTTTATAGTTCTTTTTCATAACTGTAAAATAACCGTCTTGAAATAAGTTCCTTTAAAGGAAAGTAAATTAAAATAAACTATTTTTTTCTTTTCATCTTGACACCAAATTGACTTTTCTTTGTCGAAGGTAAACTACTAACTGACAGTTCCCTTAAAGTTATCTTCTTCCCTTTCAGTGATGTACCTTCCAAATCTCTATGCCCGCTTTCAATGGAATCGAAAAAAAAATTGATTAATTCTTTCTCTTCCTCTGTCATAAGAACATTGGTTCTTTGAGTCATTCTTTCTAATTTCTCTTCAAGATCAATAATATGCTTTTCTTTTAGCTGATTGCTCTCTGATGGTCCTGCAGCGGAGTTTGAGATGACCATAGAAGATGTTGTTGAAGAATCATAATTTTGATTTTCTCTACTTTATTTCTTAAGAATTTTCTTGGAAATATTTTTAATCCAACAATATCTTTGTTGAGGGATATCAAATTCTCTTTGAAAATAACATTTTCTGAGCTGACCTTATCCTTTGCTTGATAAGCCTCAATCAGTTATTTTGATTCTGTCAACTGAAGGGGGAATCTTCAATTTATCCTTTAAGTTTTTAATCTCTCTTTCGTTTTCATCTAGAATAGATTTAAAGCTTAAGTAGCCTTATTTCCATAAGTTATTAAAGCAATTTGTCCTTCTAGTTCTTTAACCCTATTTTCCTTGATTTTGTTAATGGTCTTTTCATTGGTCAGCCATTGAGACAATTTTACCACAACATTATGCAACTTTCTCACATTTACTGATGATTGAATCATATTATGCACAACCATATCTCCATTTTGTTTGTGCCATTCAATTAAATCAACATCATTGACTTGAGATAAATCCACTATGAATGAAGTAGTCTTATATTCAACTAGCCCTGTGTCTTTAATCGGTTCAGGTTGGATCACTAGGAGATTAAATTGATTACTTTTGATGTCAATTGAAGCTATATATCTGGGCCTTGATAATTTTGGGCTCTCTGATATAATATTTTCTTTGACAACTAAAGAAAAACTTTGTTCATCCTTCAAAGGCATGCCGGATGAAACTATAACCAAAGGCCCTTCAAATTTCTTCTTTTCCAATTCTCCAAGGATATATGTAAGTTGCTTAGAGATATATTCTGGTGTTTATGTGTTTTTTTCATTAATGGAATATGATAATTTTCTTTCTTTAATCACTCTGGGATCCAAGTCATTCATCTCATCTTCCTTGATTGCTAATTGTCTTGACTATTTTTTCTCAATAATCAAACAATCAAGGTAGAAGAATCTTATGCTCCAACAATTGTAGTTCAGTTTCCATTTTAATCTAACTGGTTGAGTTTCGCATACTCAAAATATCTTTCACTTCTTGCCAAGTATTTTTATTAGCAATTATTTCAATAGAAGGATTTGGAGAGTACTGATAAGCGATTAATCCAACCTTTTTGCGTTGTTCAGTTATAATATGATAAGGATCATATTTCCATGACACATCCTTTTTTAAATATAAGAATCCAACAAAATTTCTATAAAATAAAGGTTTAATTTGTTTTTGATAAGAAAAGAAGAAAACTCTACAGGTAAAGAAAAATAACCCTTTTTGCCTTTTGAAATAAAGTTCAAGTGATCATTAATCAATATTTGAGTGCAAAATTCCAGTGAAAACATCACGGGAGAAGTATAAATAGGAAACTGATATGGTTGATCTTCAAAACCATATATTCTAATAAGAGTTAATTATTTAAAAAGAAACCAATCACCCACTTTAAGGGTAGGATACAACTATAGATTTTGTTGATATGAAATAGGAATATTAGAAGGTTCAGATCCCAAAATAAGGAGATATGTATTAAAAAGGAATTGATTAGCAAATTCTAGATAACTATCTTTAGATACCGAAACTGCTAAAATAGAATTCCATCTAGTAACATGAAGTTCATTTCCTGCATCATCCTTTATAAAATGAATCCCTCTTCTTTCATAAAATTCTGCTTGGGAGAATAGTATAAGGAAGAAAAGGCAAGACTGATATCTGAATGATTTTAATCCCTCAAAATATGACAATTGAAAATGAATAGCATTTTCCAAAAAGGTTGCATAATCAAACTTAGATTCTTTTTCTTGATATTTTATCTCATCCATAATAACTAATGTAACTTAATCGATCACAGTGTCATCAACATATACAAGAATAAAATTTTGGATCGACACCATAAGCCTAGCCATAGGAGTGAAAACTTCAGTTTTGATTGGAAATTCATTAAAGGTAAATGTTGGATCAATAGTAAAATTTTGAATTACTGCATTTCTTTTCTCTATTGACCAACTTTCAGGTTTCCTAAGAAAGTCAAGCTCTAATATCGGAGAACCACCCAGGGATAAATTTAACATCTTTGCAATACTCTCAGGAGAAACATAACAAATAAACTTTGCACTATCAGTTGAAACTATTAGACGGTTTTCAAAATCATATAAATGGGTGAAATTTTGTATAAGATCAGGGTCACTATAAACTCGGTGAAAAATAACCTGAAAGAAACCACTTTTAAAAATCCGATCCATCAGGAGTCATATATGTTGTTGGAGTTACCACCATCTGATCCATCAGGAGTCAAACATTACGAAGATTAAGCTTTCAGATTTTATAATTTTGGTAGTAATTACGAAGACACAAAATTTCTCAATATGAGCTCTTCAAATTTGGAGAACAAAAGAGATGGGTCTAAACAAGAGTCTAATCAGATAAAGCAGAAGGTGGGTGGACCAAGTGAAATACCTGCATTTCCCAGTCTGAATTTTCTTTCAGACTGGAGATACATGCATTTCCCAATCTGAATTTTCTTTCACCATATTACTTAATTTTTTTTGTTTACTTGAAATATATTTTATTTATGCAGAGATGGAGAAATCAGTGTGTTTTAAAACACAAGGGATGATGTCTTTTAATAGCTATTGTCATTAAATGTTGAGTATTTTTATTTGAAGTTTTATAATGAGAAGCTCATAACCAAATTTGTTAAAGATAGACTCTCTAATACCATATTAACCAGAACTAGATATTTTCAAAAGTCTAATTCTTATGATCAATGGAAAACTCTTTATATATAAGAAATCATATGAAAGGAATACAACGCGATTTTTCACCATGTCTATATTTAAGGATGTAATGTATGTAGAATGACACCTACACTTTGAATATTCACAGATAATAATAATGAGCCATCGAGATTCAAGAGATAATATTATATTTTTGATTTTAGTCAAGATTGATTCAACACGAAAATAATTGTAATATATTTTTATTTTATTTATTATTATTATTATTTAAATTATGGAATGGTATATAAAATGAAAAAAATAAATAAAATTCAATAGATCATGCAGTGTTTAAGGAAACACCCATTAATATGCGCTCCCAAACTTTTCCCTTGAAGCGTTTTTAAAGAAAAATAATTTTCACCTTCTGTATTGTCAATAATAAAAGTGCCACACCATAGATTATCAAACTTACTATGTGTGTCAGGTTCTTCTTTTCTTTTATCCCATTTTAAGACCAAATCTTTAGGCTTAAAAAATCATTCCTTGGCTCTTTTATCAAACAATTGTTTCATTTGTTCTTGGTAAACATTATATTTTTCAGTGACCACATATCTCGTTTCATGAACTTGAATTAAATGATTAATTCTCTATTGCAAATCATTTGGCTCTTCACGATTCTCTTGAAGTATTTTCATAACAGAGATTCCCAATTGGATAGGAAGAACAACATCAAGTCCATAAACTAATTGAAAAGGAGACGTTCTTGTCACCATTTTGGTGCTTATTTTGTCTACCCAAAGTGCATATTTTATTTGAGAATCCCAGTTGTGTTTATTCCGTCCTAAAATTTTCTTGATAATTTTAATCAATTTCTTATTTGTTGATTCTGCAAGACCATTACCTTGGGGATAATATTTGGTTGAGTGTCCCAAAGTTACATGATTATTTTAACATAAATCTGCTAACGTAGAAGAAGAGAAGGATTTTTCATTATCAATGACCATATTTTTAAGGCACCCAAATCTTGAAAATATATTTTCCTCAAGAAACGTAATTACTACTTTATCAGTTGCATTACTCACATGGATGGCCTCCACCCATTTGGTAAAATAATCAGTGGTAGTTAAAATCCACCTATGTTGGCCACTCGATGGGGGATGTATTTCTCCAATAAAGTCTAGACCCCATTGTTGAAAAGGAGTTTGGACTTTAATGGGCTTGAGATGAAATGGAGCAAACTTTTTCTTACCAACAAATAATTAGCATTCTAAACATGATATTACTTTTTTGTTCACCATAGTAAATTATGTGGACCAATAATACCCACTATGAAAAATTTTATGAGAATTTTATTTCCAAGGAAAATGACCACCACATACCCCACAGTGGTGTTGATTAATAATGCTATCAATTTGATCCTCTAAAACACATCTTAAAAGTATACCAACAAGATCTTTCTAGTAAATAATACCTCGAAGTATACAATAATTAACTTCTTTTAGCTTAAGGGAACAAGATTGTGACTTATTTAGATGGTCAAGACATTTAAGGTTTTGCAAATAGTAGACAATATCTTTATACCAAACAGAAGAGGAGAACGAGACATCAACTTCCTAACCAGAAGGTTGGGGTAATAATGTTTCATATTGATAATAAATAATTTGATGGAAACCTATTTTTTCCTCAAACATTTGATTAATTTTGAGGGATTGACAATTGATCTCAGCTAAAAGTTTGGCTAAACCTTGTCCTTTAATTAATTTAGTCGGTTTAATATCAATTTTGTATTCCAGGATTTCTGCAATCCACTTACCTAGTAATCCCTCAGTATCATGTTGAGTCAAAATTTCCTTGATTGTTTATGAAGGAGTGAAGATCATAACTTTAGATTGTAAAATATAAGTTCGGAAGGCCTTAATAGATTTGACTAAAGAAAATTCCTTCTTTTCCATGATGTCATATTTAATTCAACATCTCTTAGGGTTTGACTAAAAAATATACAGGTTGTTCGAAACCATTTTCATTCTTTTGTAAAAGAACGGCAATGACGGTATGTTGTGATGAGAAAGGAAAAATAATAAAATCCTTAGTATAGCTAGGACTTACTAACACATGAGCTTCAAGTAGGGCTCAATCAATCCTTTGAAAAGATGATCTAGCCTCTAGATTCCACTTGATTTTATTACCTTCTTTTAGCATATTAGTAATTTCTTTTACTATTTCTACGAAGTTCAGAATAAATCTTCTTAGAAAATTAATTTTCCCAAAGGATTGTATTTCTTTTTTATGCCTTGGTAAAGGAATATTTTGGATTGCTTGAACTCTTTTAGGATCTATCATAATACCTGAGTGAGTAACTAAGTGACCTAACAATTTTCCCTCAAATATTGTGAAATGTGATTTCTTAGGATTAAGGGACAAGCCATACCTTCTACATTTTGAAAAACATTGTTTAAGATGTTCTTGATGAAGTGAGTCATTTTTAGAAAACAAATGCCATATCATCGAGATAAATTGCTATAAAATTGTCTTTTTCAATTGAAAAATCAATATACACTACCCTCTGGAATGTACGTCTGCATTCATTAAACCAAAAGGCATCTTATCATACACAAAACTTCCCCAAGGAGTTATGAAAGTTGTTTTTTCTCTATCATCTTTATCAACAACAATTTGATTGTATCCGAAAAATTTGTCCATCATAGAGATCTATTCAACACCAAATACCCTTTGTAATATATCATCCATATTATGTAAAGGATAGTTATGTTTAACAGAAACCCAATTGAGCTACGAAAATCTATGCATAATCGAATTTCTCTATTTTTCTTACTTACGGGGACTAAATTAGCTACCCATTCAGAATACCTCAGAGGCACAATATTTTTTTCATCTAATAATTTTTTGATTTCACTCTCAATTACGAGTAATAACAAAGGGTTAAGATGTCAAAGCTTTTGTATGAAGGCTTTTCCCCTTTATTTTATAGGTATTCTATGTTGGATAATAGACTTGTTGTATGTTTTCCTATCTTTGTATGTTAATCCATAGAAAAATCCCCATGATATGTATAAAACCCCTTATTATGACCTAGATATTCAATTATTACATTTCTAGTAGGTTGTCTAGAACCCTTCTTTGCACCCTTTCATTATAATTGTAACCCTTTGTCTCCTATATATATATATATGTGTGTGTGTGTGTGTGTGTGTGTGTGTGTGTGTGTGTGTCAAGGAGATCTAGTATTAGGATCATCTTACCTCATCTCATATTGTGTTCTAAAGTTTATATATTGTAAAGGAGGTTTCCCCCTCGAAGTAGACTGAATTTTATTTATTTCTTATCACTTTTAAGGCATTGGGTCATAACATTTGGTATCAGAGCTCAAGGTCTTGGGGTTTCGCTGCTACATCTGAGACACCTTGGAATTTTTGCTATACCTTTTTTTATACAATGTTTCAGAAGGAACTCCTTGGATTGTATTTATAATACAGATCAAGGTACTTGTGGTTAAAATTTCAGATCCCGGGGCTCTATCATTTCAGAGATATATCCTGTGCAAGCTCGGGTTCTGGAACCATCCTGAATTTAGTCATTGTGGAATTTTTCACTATAAAAAAATTTTGTGACATTTCAGACCTTGCAAACTGGAGGATGTTCATACAAATTATCAATGTATCTGTGATAAAAATTTCAGCTTCTTTTTCATCCTATTTTTGTAGATACATCCTATGTAAGATAGGGTAGTTTACTAGTCATTTAACTAGTCTCAAACAGGTGTTCCAGGTAAAACAATGATACTTTCTTCAATAAGTATCCAATTTAAGTGAGACAAGTTGAATTGGACAGTGGAAAATCTATAGTATTTATGGTGCAAGTTTCAGAATCCAATATCATATATTGTGCGCTTGGAACTATTTACAAGTACGCTCTCCTGGAAGGGAAAACAATCAACAAGGTGTGGGGAAGTTACCATAACTTCCACTTGGCACATCCAATTTTGATAAGACCTGTGGCATTGCAGAGAGGACATATCATAGAACTATAGAACAAAATTTTAGACCCAGAAGGGCCAAATTTTTAGAGATACACCATAAGAAAGGTCAACCAAGAGGACAAACTCCAAATTAAGGTTTTTAAAGGTACGTAACTTACAATTGGCATAATCATTTTTGGAATATTTGTTTCGAGTGATTTGAAATTTGTGATAAATATATAATAAAGGAGTATAATTATTATTACTCCATATGGGTCCCAAAAAGTTGACAACACATATTAAACCTCGAGAAGTCTCATCTATGACTCAAGAAGAAAATGAGGACATATATAACAGGTTGTCCAAATTAGAGGAACAAATTAAGAATGTGAGTGAAAAGTCTAATAATTGGGTAAAATCACAAATACAAATTAAAGTAATGTAAGGGAATATGGATGGCATGGAAAAAAATATGGAGGGCATGAAAATCAAGATGGAAGAAAATAAGAATGACATAGAAAGAGAAACACAAAATTCCATGAAGGAAATGGAAAATATGTCTTCCTTGATATTTCAAGCTACAGATGAGAGATTCCCTAAAGGAGACATCAAAATGGAATGGAGTCATGAAAATAAAGGTAGTACTCATGCTGAAAAAACTACCAATAATAATCCATTTAGTGAATCTAACTCTAATAGCGAAGTTAATTCTGGTGGGGGTCCTAAATTCAACTTTCCCAAAATTGAATTAAAGAAGTTTGATGGTACAAAGGTATTTACTTGGGTGAACCAAATAGAGCAATATTTTTAACTACATAATATTATGAATGATAAGAAAAGGATTCACATAGCAACCTTAAACTTTGAGATAAAACCATATCAATGGTATCAATGGATAGTGAAAAGGAAACCCCCTTTGTATCACTGCACTTGGGGTTTATTTACAAGAGACTTAGAAGCACGATATGGGAAAGTTTGGGAACAAGAATACTTCAGTCAATTGACAAGAATCAAGCAGTTAGGTGATATTGAAGAATATAATTCAAAATTCCAGGTACTGGCCACAAGAGTGGATAACCTAAGTGATGAACACTTGATGGAAGCTTACATGGGTGGATTAAAATAAGACATTAAACATGAACTTTTCTTAATAAAACCTACAAGTATTTATGCCAAAAATAAGGCTACACACAAGTATAACATTGGAGGCAGAGATCATTTTGGGGGTCATAATACAACCATATCTCAATCAACAAGGTTGATACCTCAGAAAATGGATGAAATAAGATAAAAAGGATTTTGTTTCAATTGTGACAACAAGTACAGTAAAGGGCACAAATGCAGTGAGAATAAATTATTCTACATAGTCTGTGAAGAGGAAGTATATAGTGTGCCTAAACCAACAAGGTTGACACCTCAACAAATGGATGAAAGAATATCAAAAGGACTATATTTCAATTGTGACAACAAGTATAGTAAGGGGCATAAATGCGGTGAGAATAAATTATTCTACATAGACTGTGAAGAAGAAGAAGATCAAGAATTGTAACCATCACAAGATCCAAATATAGAAGAGACTAGTCCAACAATATCTTGTCATTCTTTGGCCAACATCATTACTCCACAAACCCTCAAGACACAAGGATACAAAAAAAAAGAAAAAGGTAACAGTATTGATTGATTCAAGTAGCACCCATAATTTCATCAATTACAAATTAGCAAAAGATCTCAATTATTTTGTATATCTTGCACTGGAGTTTCAAGTAATGATTGCAAATGGAGGTACCATAAATTGTTCAGGGAAATTCCATAGTATTAAGCTCAACATGGGGGAGTATTTTCTATATAGCCCCATTATTTTCATCCAAATGGGGGGTGTTGATGTTGTATTAGGGGTCCAATGGTTGAAATCACTAGGAATAGTGGCCTTTGATTTTCAAAATCTATGATATTTTCCTCAAATGGAAAGGAAATTGAGCTTAGAGGTATCCAAGGGAAACCCTCTAAAGTCATAATCTCTAATAGCATGGAAAAATTACTCAAAAAGGGAAACCATGGTGTAATTGCATAATTGTGCTCACTTTATGTTCAAACATCTATAGCCTCGGCTCCATCATATCTCCAAATAATTATCAACAATCATTCCAAGGTATTTGGTGAAAATCCTAAGGGTCTTCCACCTACTCGATACCATAAACATATTATTCATTTGTAGCCAGGAAGTGTACCATCTAACATTAGACCTTACAGGTATCGATATGCACAAAAGAGTGAAATTGAACGCATGATCTAGGAAATGGTAGAGGATGACATCATTCAACATAGCCAAAGTTCTTTCTCTTCACCAGTGGTTTGGGTTACAAAAAATTATGCCTCATGGCATATGTGTCCAAATTATAGAAAACTCAAAATGACCATCAAAGATAAGTTTCCTATCCCTATCATTGATGAATTATTAGATGAATTACATGGAGTAAAATTATTTACTAGGTTGGATCTTCATTCAGGATATCATCAAATCAGAATGAGACAGGAAGCCATTCCTAAAACATCTTTTAGAACAGATGAAGGTCATTATGAATTTTTGGTTATTCCATTTGGATTGACTAATGCACCTTCAACATTTCAAAGCTTGATGAATTCTATTTTCAAGCCCTTCCTTAGAAAATTTGTGTTAGTATTTTTTGATGACAAACTAATATACAAAAAATCTTGGGAAGAGCATGTACAACATTTTGACAGAGTATTACAACTATTGGAAGAGAAACAACTTTATCCAAATCTTTCCAAGTGTGCCTTTGGGGTTCAAGAAGTGTAATAATTAGGTCATATTGTATCTCATGAAGGTTTAAAACTGGACCCTAACAAAATTAAAGCTATAAGGGAATGTCCCATTCCAAAAACCTTGAAGAAACTTACAGGATTCTTAGGATTGACAGGATATTACCACAAGTTTGTCAAGAACTATGGTTAAATAGTAGCACCTCTAACAACATTATTAATGAAGGAATCATTTTATTGGACAAAATAAGAAACCAAATCTTTTGAAAAACTCAAGGAAGCTATGTGTACAACACCCGTCTTGACCACACCTGACTTTACAAAAACATTTATTGTAAAGTGGGATGCCTCGGGCCATGGGATTGGTGCAGTTTTAATGCAGGAAGGAAGACCCATTGCCTTTGAAAGTAGACAACTTAAAGGAAAAAACTTAGTCAAACCTGTTATAAGCAAAATTTGTCTGTAGGGACGGATCCGACCTATCCGGCTGTGAAGCCGGTTACAGCTCCTTTGGTAGCTCGACACAAGGAAGAGGCTACTCGCACCTTAGGTGGTCCTTCACCTGAGGCGGTAAAGAGAGGGAAGAAGAAAGGCGAAAGGCTTACAACAAGTCGTTCTCAGGACCACCCACTCTGGGTGTTATCCTTCCTTAGCTTCCTGGATGGCCAAAATGGCCTGGGGGGTGAAAATTATGGACAATGGGATGAAAATGAGCTTGCTGATTTTTAGGACAGCAAACTAAATAAAGTGGACAACGAGCTGTTCACTTCCTTAAAGTGTTGGAAACTGCCCCAGAACGGGTCGTCGGGGTAAACCGGTATCCTGGGTAGATAACCAATGAATGCTTTAAGAAAAAGGGTATGAAACAAGGGTGACAAGGGGGTTTAAAAGCTACAGCCAAGTACCTTTAAATGGCTGTAAATTGTGAACAACAAGCTGTTCAAAGCTTTCAAAGCAAGGAAACAAGCCCATAATGGCTCGATACCCCCCGGGGTGACCCGGGAAGTGATCCCGAAAAATTGTTAAATCAAAAAAAGGGCTGTAAAAGTGGATGAACATCTTTGTAACAAGCTATTACAGCTATGATATAAGGGAAATTATACACAACTTCAGTTTTTGTTCATGAGTGAAATGGTGGACTGACGAAAGGTTGACT
Source organism: Picea mariana (assembly GCA_032191745.1). NCBI lineage: Eukaryota > Viridiplantae > Streptophyta > Pinopsida > Pinales > Pinaceae > Picea > Picea mariana. The sequence goes on along the minus strand of JASDQU010437060.1, from coordinate 93,277 downwards.
TTTAAAAGTATTTTATTGATCAATTTTATTTTTTTATCACATGCCTTGGCCACCACACTGTTCTGAAGGTTATCCCGATCAGGCAAACACATCCCGGAACTGTACCAACCAGTATAAGAAGAGAAGTCCTAGAAGTCCACAGTGGTTAGGTTGAAGAGTGCCCCATGCAGTTCAAAGAAGTAGGAGTTAGCCACTTCTCGTCACTAGCGCTTTCGGGCTCTTAAAGCCGCTTGGATGGAAGAAGGATACCTGCAAAAAGGAAGAGGCTCAGGACTCCCCTAAAGAGGGTTTTTGGTGAGCTTACCCAAGCAGAGTAGTATTCCAACCGAGCTAAGCTAATCAACTCCTTGACCGTGTGGTACTGAGGAAAGACCACTCGACTTATACTAACTAGACAACTTCCGAGGGGCTCCTGATGAAGACTCCCTGGCTTTGACTCTTAATGTTCTATGAAATTGAAATTGCATAAAATAAAATACCAGACCATCCACGTGGCGAGGTCACGCCTTGCTTTCACAAGTGTGCCTCCTGGTTACTGAAATTGAAATCTATCTTGAAACTATATACATAAAACAAGTAAATAGATAGGTGACATATATGTCACGGATAGATAATATGTGTATGTAAATATCTAAATAATATAATTTTTTTGTTTTCTGTGTATGGGGCAGACCCCTAAATTGTTTTCAAGTTTCTTTTGCAGTGTTTTGCATGTGTTTAGCTTGTTGATTTTGTATGGCCCCTTTTTGGGGCAGCCACCTGTAAATTAGTGAGCAAGAAAAGATACAATGAAAATGTAACAAGATTAGATAATTACAACGTAACGATTACAACATTCAACCCAAAGGAATGGGTTGAGACTTTTTGCGAACGGCAAAGCCGCCATGTGCATGAAATCCTCAACTAACTCCTTGTACGGGGATTGGAAATTTAGTGTTTGAAATACAAAGATGTGATTGTTATCTACACAAATATTAACCAGATTTTTAACATGAATTTACAAATAGACCATTCAAACTACTTACACAAATCGAACATATAAACATTGATATGTATATCAGAAATCTTTGGAATGAGTGCAAGTGATAATTAAAGTGTGTATGAGAGTGATTGGGTAGGATTTACTGATTGAAATGTGTGTTTTTCTTTGCTTCCCTGCTGGCCCCTTTGCCTCAAACAGGTCTCTAGGTGGTCCCTAACCGCTTAACAGAAGCAGAATGGGTGACCGGATGTATCCTTGCAGGAAAACAATGAAATTTTAGTATTTATGTATGGAAAAAACTGAAATAAACATAACATAAATTTACATATAATAAGTATATAACAGCCAACTAAGATGGTTGTCCCGTGGGGGGGAATTGACCAAAATGATCCATTTTCTTGTTTGGGACAGCAAGGTTAATGGTAAGAAAACATAACAGAAACATACATGAATGAAAAGATGAAGCAAACAAGTATGTACAGCCAGCTATGAGGTCTATTTAAGGGTTCTCCTAAGGGGCCCTAGGACTCCCAACCACTAGCTAAGGCTGAAAACAATTGAATACTTCAAAAAATCTGCACTAAAATACATTAAACAAATTAAACCAAGTTGTTAGAAAATGAAAGTGAGCAAGTTAAACCCAAGGAAGAAACAACAAACACCTAGCTAACCAATCCCTCCTAGAGATAGCTAACATATCAAGCATTTACCCCTACCCCTCAACCCTTAACCAACAATTGACACATCCAACAACTAAAATTCAACAAGTACACACACACAAAGAGCCTTATAAATTTCAGCAGAGCTTTGTTACTATATTCATCCTCCCTTTTTACAATGCCAACCCTCTTATTTATAAAGGAGAGGTGAAGGCTTAGGGTTAGGTCACAAGACACTTGTCACTTTTGGAAAAGTGACAAGTGGACCAACCCTAAAGTACTTTTGTCTTTTTACAAAAAGTAAACTTATCCAAAAGGGAACCTTATCCAAAAAAAAGGGAACCTTATCCAAAAAAAAAGGAATCTTATCCAAAAGGGGATCAAATCAGATTTTACTTGACCCTTCAATTACATAATAATTACAAGCCAAAAGTAAATCATACGGAAGTTTATATTACAAAAAGTCATTTTTCATAAAATGACAAAGCTTGATATGCCACATCATCATTTGCCTTGGGATTTGTGCCATTTCAAATGCTCTTTGACTGCTGCCATGTTTTGCAGCTGTAGGCGATGTGTTTTAGGATAGTATCCAGCTATCCATAGCTGTCGGATTCACCGGAATGAAGGCCCAAGGTGTGGGGAATTGCTGAGTTGCTTTGGAGGGTAAGGGGACTTCGAGCTTTGGTCGTTGTAAGTAAGGAAATTCTCACTGTTTAGGCAATTTTCAGATCTGATTATGCCCCCCCTTTGCTGCCCATAAGTTTCCCTGTGAGCTGGCTAACACAAGGCTTTGATTTGGGCCTGTTTCGGTAAGAGGACCCCTTGGACCTGAACTTTGAGAAGCACTTCCTCTGTACCAAACAGTCCCAAATATGTTCTTTACTATGTCCATTCTTTATCTCTGTCCGCTACCTTTCCGCTATCTTTCGTTTGACACAAATCCGACTCTGGATGAGTGAGATATGGCCCCGGGAAGGTATGCGGATGGAGTCAACCAATGGACTGATCAGGGAAAGGATTTGAAATTGAGGTGAAATTCTGGATTGGACACCAGAATTGACAGGCTGCTATAGGCCTGTATACATGTAGCTGAAATGGGTTTCCCTCACCGGGCCCAATTTGACCTCGGAGGCCCCCAATTAGGCCTCTTCCGGTGCATGCTTGTAGGGCCAAACTAAGTACATGTCGCTCTGGGACATGTCACTGAAAATGTGGGCTGAATTTGCTGAGGTGAATGGCATGGGTGTATTCTAGACTTTGCCCCGGTCATTTCGACTATTTACGGGCGAAAATCTGCCTCCGTACCAGGAAGTTATGCAATTAAAAAGTCTAGTGACCCTTGGGGGGGGGGGCAATTAAATTTTAACATATAGTTTAAAAACTATTTAAATTTTATTTAAAATTTTATTTATGTTTTAATAAAACATTATAAAAATTTTAAAAAATAATTATGATTACAAATACATAAATATATTTATAACTAAATTAAAATTTAAAAAATAATATAATATGAAATTAAAATAAAAAATTTAATTTAATTTAAAATTTAAAATAAAATTTAAACTGAAATTAAAAAATTAAAAAAAATTAAAACTAATTCTGAATCCCCCCACCCGTCAGCGCGTGGTCACCATATGACTAGGCCAAGGGCTAAAGAGAGCCCGTCGGGAATGGGTGAGAGGGTGGTGGAGGCCGCAACGGTGGAGGATCGGTGGTGGGTTTCGCGCACAGGAAGGGAGGAGGAGTTGGGAAGCGAGAGGTGATGGAGGATGGGTGCATGGAGGTGGAGAAATGGGAGGGAAAAAGGAGACGGAGGGCATGGGCACAGGAGGTGAGGCTGAGTTGGTGGTGAGCGCAAAGGGATGGAGGGAGTAAAGGTGGAGGTAGGAGGTGAGGACCGAGGGCATAGGCGGAGGCGTGGTGGATTTGGGCAGGTGGGCACGCGCGTGAGCGAAAGTGGAGGGGGAGAAGGGTGCTGCAACGTAGGAGGAGCGTGCATGGGTAGAATGGAGGAGGGAAATGGAATGGAAGAAGGGTATGGACATGCACAGAGGTGGTGGTCAGGTGCAGTGCGGGGGAGGAGGAATGGAGGTGTGGGTTGCAGTTGGTTGCACGCGTAGGGGAATGGGGGAGACCGAGGTGGTATGCGTGGTGGCTGCGGGGTTAGAGGCTGCGGTAGAAACCAGGGGGAAAGGGGGCCAAGATGCAGAGGTGGTGGTGGCGCCCAGGTGGTGGACGGGCGGCCAACCACCCAAAAATTAAAATTTGAAAACTTTGGGACAGTGGTTTTTTTCCACCTGCAGAATGGAGGGGAGGTTTTGGGTTCAAACCCCCTGCCCTCCACTTGAATTTCTGGGTAATTTCGTGAGGTTCTTGGGCAAAGTAAAATGGGAGGGCTGGGGTTCAAAGCCCAGGGCTTCCCAGTGACATGCCCAAGCCTGCAACCTCCAAGAAATGACTTTACAATTTAAAATTTTAAAGGAGCCATGGAGGCTTGGGCAAGGTGCCCAAGAGGGGTTCGAATACCCTCTCCTTTGCATATTTCAGCACACAGACACCCTTAATAAACTCAGCCATTAATCCATCATACTGAACTAGCAAGCAATCTCATCTTTGAAATATGCAAACAAAAACTAATTTCTTCTTGCAGAACCTCAAAACAACCAGCAACATATCTTATTGGTTTTTTGGAAATGGCATTAATGGATTACCTGGCCAACTGTTGGAGATGGAAGCATGGAAGTTGGCTGCCCACTGCTGATTTATTGTTGTTTTCCAAAACTTGTCTCTACTGCCATGAACTGCTGTTGCATAGCTCTCCCCCCTCTAGCCAAACTATCCAAATGGCTTGGGGGAGGGGAGAAAGGGGTTTTGTTTTTTTTCAATTTAAAAAAAAAAAAACAATTTTCCCCCATTTTGCATGAGGCTACGTGCCCACCCTCCAAATTTCCAATTTTTTTTGAAAATATTTAAGAAAACATTTTATTAATTTTTTTAATATTTTTGGAAATATGTGCAAGTCAAAGTTTGACTTTGACTTTGACTTTGACCCTGTTGCAGTTGACTCAGCCCAAAAATGTTGATTGGAGAGACGGAGTCAGAATCAGACGCAAGTCACATCGTTGGAAAGGTATTAACGAGTACATCAGGAATGTGCCATCACCAAATTGAGAGAATGCCACCTCAGCCCTCAAATTTGGCCCAGAACAGTGGCCACTTAAAAACCCCTGACTCGCTGGTGGGCCCACATGACACCTAATCTTGCGAAAGGTGCCAAATCGCCATACGATATCCAATTGAGGCAAATGAGGTACCGTCAGAAAGGTATCGAAGATTAATTCAATGAGGTGACAATATATTTTTTTTCTGGGGTCATTTATGGTTGTCTTAGCTGTTATGAAAACCTGTCATGCGACTGGTGGACCCCTTTTTGCCTAAAATTATTGACCGACTTGTGATAGCTCTAACCGGGCAATCCGAAGTCGGAATGAGGCAAATCAGACGTCGTTGGAAAGGTGTCTAAGTATATTACAGTGTGGCATTGATGAATATCTGATTTATAACTCCTTACCCACCAATTTTAAATCATGAAGCACTGCAACCAATTTGATGTCCAAAAGTGGTCATAAACTTGTGAAAGCTCATTCTTACCAACCGGGGGTCGAAACCAAGCATGGGATATACCGTTGGAAAGATATCACACTTCCCTGCACCATGTATGGGTTTGATTTTTCCTTTGATACCATAATCTAAACAGAATCAGACCAGGAAGCCACAGCTATTGGTTTTGTCCATTTGGGTGACGTCGACTTTGCGTGCCCCATATGGGTCATACTGACTCGGAATCAAGCTCATGATAGCTCATTGAAAAGCTTGTCTCAATCCCTACCACTTGAAATTGTTGTATTCCCTGAATAGAACATCCTTGACATGAGGAATAAATTTCATGGGAAGGCCCACAAATCCTTGAAAGCAACCGACTAATACTCTTTCAAGGGCAGAGGCCATAGTAACTATGACCCCCGCCACTGTTTTTGACTGGAACCATAGCATCAAGGGGAATTTATGGAAAAGTAACTGTGTAAAACACCATGTTGATCCCAGAGAAGATTTTTGGGTCAACATTTTTAGCGCCGGAGGGGAAATTCTTTCCAAAGCATGTCGAACAATGGGATCACCTGCGTGACAAGCGTGAATACTTGGTGGAAATTCATACTTTCAAAGTGACCGATTTGGGTGAGGAGGGGAATTCAACTGTAGTATAAGGACCATTTTTCACATTAGGGATAACCGAAGAATGAAAGTGGTGCAATAAAGACATACAGCAGAACTTATACTGAGATTCACATAAGATAGAAGAATGGGAATAATGACCTGGGTTTTGTTGAGCAATGTGGCCCAAGTGACACGGGTCCCTCACCCGGATTATGGCTTAACTGTGAGAATCGAGGCTTAAGGTGAACCTTGGGTCAAAACAAAGTCTCATGCATACCTTCGATTCTCGACACACAGACAAGCAAACAGGGAATTTTTAGAAATCAGCGACTCACCGGAGGAAAACTAGCAAGCAAACCCGTCAAACAAGGGAATAAAGAAATATAAAAAACCTGTGGTAGTAGATGTTGAAATCTCAAGTGCTCATAAGTGATGAAACTCTGGTGGAACACGACCATTTCTTGGAGAGATCAGATTGTAAGTGATTAGGTGAAGTGTAGTTGCAATCACATAGCTATGTAAGCCATCATGCCATCATGGTTTTCAGCTTCACTAGAGAATGATATGCTACCCCCTTAGACTTCCCCTGCTGACTTTGATGAAATAACAACTAGACTTACAACCATTTAAGATGACTTTAAGACAGAGTTTCCCAAAATGTCAAGTATGGTAAAAGAGATTCTAGGAATCCAGTATTTCCATGCAACTACCCAATAATAAAGACAATATCCTTCGTATTGAACACTAGAAAAACCCAAAAGAAGGCAACCTACAACTTAAAATGGAAAATACCAACCCATGGAAAATCAAAGAAGGGATTATACTCCAAAACTGGAACTAAGGAAAAAGGGCTTAAGACTGAAACTATGGGGAAATGTACAAACATGAAAAGGTAACAGTAAATACATACAAGAAAGAGAATCAATAACATTGAATAGATACAAACAAGAAAAGAACAAAAGGTGACTTATGTACAAGATGACGAAGCCTCTCAGGAATAAAAGAACTTTAGGTGACGACCATTCATGAGGAATTGAAGTGGCTCACCATCCAAGGTTTTTAATCTGAAAGAATTTGTCCCTAAGACCTCGTAGATTGTGTAAGGACCCAACCATAATGAATCAAACTTGCGATGTTTGGATGGGGGCTCATGTGCTTTGTCCCATAATAAAACATCATCTCCTACTTTGTAATTTACCATTGTGGCTCTTTTATCGAAGGAACGTTTAACAATGTCTTGCTTCTTTTGGAGGTGTTGGAATGCATCTTTTCTTACCTCTTCTAATTCGAGGAGTGTGTCTAAACAATGTTGTAATGGTTGGAAATCATCTTCTGCCTCAGCAATAGCCAACCTCAAGGATGGAATTTGTAAGTGAACAGGCAGGACAACAGGAGTTCCATACACCAGAGTGTAAGGACTTTGACCCGTTGTTGTCTTTGGAGTTATACGATCAGCCCATAAAGCAAAGTTTAACTTTGTGTGCCAATCATGCTTGTTATCCTTGACTCTCCTCTTAAGGATCCGAGTCAGATTTTTATTCGTTGATTCGGCCAAACCATTACCTTGGGGGTAATAGGTGGAAGATCGAAAAAGTTGGATGCAGTATGTAACACCAAGGTGTAACATGACATCAGACATGAAAGTTGATCCATTATAAATTAATATCTCGGCAGGGGTCCCAAAACGGGATAAAATGTTACGTTCAACGAATTCTACCACCTGTTGACTCGTAGCATTCCGAAGAGTGATTGCTTCAGCCCACTTTGTAAAGTAGTATGTGGTTGTTAAGATGAATACATGACCAGCGCTAGACGGCGATGAAATTGGTCCAATAAAGTCCATGCCCCATCTTGTGAAAGGGATTTGAACTTCAATAGGTCTAAGAGGTAAGGCAACCAACTTTTTCTTCCCAATGAAGTGTTGGCAAGCTTCGCATTTCCAAACAAGTAAATGGGCATCTTTGTGGAGTGAAGGCCAAAAGTAACCTACATGTAGAAATTTTGCTGCAGTGGTTTTGGCTGAAAAGTGACCTCCACAAACCCCGAAATGGCATTGTTCAAGTGCCATTTGGGCTTGATCATGAGCTAAGCATCGTGACAAAACCCCATCAACGTTTCTTCGGTAAAGGATTTGGCCTTGTAAAACATATCGGACAATTTGTAAATGCAGTGTTCGTTTGGCTTTAGTATCTATGTTCGGTGGGCACACACCATTGATGAGGAAATATATAATAGGCCCGTACCATGGTTGCGAGGCTAATTCAATTTCGTTAACCAGTTCTTCGAAAGCAATCAAGTCATCTACTTGAGGTGGTTCAACTATAACCGAGGGATGGGATCGGGTTAACAATCTAGCCAACCCTGTACCCCTAATGGTTTTCGTTGGCTTAATTTCCAAGTCATACTCTTGCATACGCATGATCCATTTGGACCACTTACTATGCAGTTCAGTTTGATTCAATGCAGTGACTAAGAGTGAGGTAGGCACAAAAACCTGAAATTTATGGCCTTGGATGTAATGTCAAACTTGTTCCAATGTTTTATACAAGGAATAGCCATGTTTCTCCAGTGGAGAATAATTCAGTTGGTGAGGTTTTAAATTTTGGCTCACAAAGGCGATTGGTCTAAGATTTTCCTCATGGTCCTTTCGCAACAAGATTGCAGAAATTGTCTCCTCTGACGAATTAGTGTACATGACAAAGTCTTTAGAGGGATCAGGACTGACTAACAGAGGGGCAAAAGAAATGGATTGCTTAATGGTTTCAAAATCTTGACGGGTAGGGGGGTCCCATTTGAACCGAATGTCTTTCTTCATAAGTTGATTTAGAGGTTTAACTACTTGAGCAAAATCAGGAATGAAGTGTCTCAGGAAATTTATCTTCCCAAAGAAAGATTGCATTTCCTTTTTATTGGTAGGTAAGGGTATCCTTTGGATTGCTACCACTCTCCTAGGATCAACTTTTACACCTTCTCGAGAGACAATGTGACCCAAAATTTTTCCCTCCATAACACCGAAAATGGTCTTTGTAGGATTTAAAGATATGCCAAACCTATGACATCTAAGGAGGACCTTCCTACGGTGATCAAAATGACTACCCCGTTCTTTGGAAAAGACCGTGAGGTCATCGAAGTAAATAACAATAACCTTACCCAATAACCCTCTGAAAGCAATGGCCATGGCACGTTGAAAGGTGTTCCCAGCATTAATCAATCCAAAAGGCATCTTGTTATATGCATATGTACCCCAACGAGTGGTGAAGGTGGTTTTATGACTATCAAAAGGATCAAGGGCTATCTGATTGTAACCTGAGAAGCCATCTAAAAGGGACATCATTTGAGACCCGGAGACTTGTTGGAGAATTTCTTCCATAGGTGGGACGGGGTAGTTGTCCTTTAGGGACACTCTATTTAAATGTCGAAATTCGACACACAAACGAATATCACCAGTTTTCTTTCTAATGGGAACCAAATTAGATACCCATTGTGAGTAACGGACATGGTAAATGACCCCGGATGCCTCCATCTTATCCAATTCAGATTTAATTGTTTGTTCCAAGGCTGGGTTGTTTTTTCTCTGTCTATGTCTGTAAGGTTTCGAAATAGGGATTATGGGTATGGCATGGACTATCTCCTGCATATATAAAACCTTGAGGTCTTGATAGGACCAAGCGAAAACATCCTTGAATTCTTTCAACAGTCCCGTAACTTGAGCGACCTCGGAAGGGGAACACTGTGCACCTATATAGACCAGTTTTGGATATTTCTCACTTTCCAGGTTAATAGGTATGGCTTCTCGCACCTGCCTAACAGATTCACTATCTATACTAGGCACAGAAGTAGTGGCATCATCGGGATCAAACATGGATTCCAATGCCGACAAACCAGGGGGGATCTTATTTGTTTTTAATTGGATTATGTTCCATGTTTCCTCTTCCAACTCATGGTTGATATGTAAATCTTTGAATTCCTCCTTGTTTTGAAGGAATCTATAGATTTTTTCATCAGTATCAAAAACTTTCCAAGAATCGACATTATCAGGCAACGCAGGCCTATGTAAAATTTGGACTTGTATATCTTCAATAGACCTTACAAAATCCGAGGAGAAACAAGAACCAACCAAGGCCAAAGTATCAGCTACGTGGTTTGCAACCCTAAGCACGGCTTGAATGTTGAAAGATAAGAACTTCTCAATAAGTTCCTTAGCCCTCCGATGGTATTGTTTGAGGCGTGGGTTGTGAACTTCATATTTGCCTCTAATTTGATTCACAACCAATTTAGAATCCCCACTCACCAATAAATGGCGTATCCCTAAGCCTAAGGCCTTTTGGAGACCTTGAACTAAGGCTTCATATTCAGCCATATTATTAGTGTCAGGGAATTCTAACCGAAAAGAGAAAGGGATTGCGTTTCCCTTGAAGTCACACAAAAGGACACCAGCCTCGGATCCATTCTTGGATTTAGCACTATCAAAATCCATACTCCACACCATTTCTTCCAACTCGGAAGGAGGGACATGTACATCTTCCTCAGATAGTACGATGTAAGTACCCATACTTGTATCTTGAAAAGACACATGTTTCATATTATAGGAAGCAGGTACAACCTGCTCTCGGTACTTTGGTTCCCTCTTAATAACTACTTCAACACCTTTATGAGGAAAGGTGAAGTGGGTCCCCTCCATGAAGTAACGACCCTTTTTAACTTTGGTGGACAACTCTCTCCCTAAAATCATGCCATATGCTTCAGGTATATCCGCTACGATGACGTTTATGAGCATACTCACCTCTGGGGCTTGGTCATAAGCAATGTATAAGTCTTTAATGTAACCGATGGTTTCTACAGTCCTAGAATCCAAAGCTAACAGGTCTTTACATGGGTCTGTGCATTCAAGACCCAATCTTCTCATGACTCTCAAAGGAATGACATTGTGCCTCGCTCCTGTGTCAGCGACATAGTTATGGAGCACAAAATCAAAAATCAAAAATGAGATATAGAAAGGAGGAATGCCAGGGTCTAAATCAATAACACCGTATGCTTCCCTAGGTTGAGAAGTAGACTCTTTGGAAAGAGGAAGTCTCTGTTCTATTCGTGGAGTAAGGGGTGCTTGTAGAACACGTGAAAGGTTTTCAAACTAAGCGGGTGTTCTAAGAGCATCTAATAATGTCATGTGGGCAGGAACCTTCGCTAGATCTTCAACGACGTTGTAAGGCATTGGTGTTGGGAAACAAGGCGGTGGATTATTAGGCAGGTTTACCTTGTTTGGGGTCTAGGGAACCCTGTTCCTTGTAGGGGAAGGTAATCTACCATTCGTGGGAAGTTTTCCCTTTTCATTTTCCTTGGGGTCTTTTTTGGCCTCTTCCACCTCTTGCGGAGTGGTTTTAGGGGCCTGGCTCCTAGTCTCTACAGCAAAGCTTCTGAAAGAAAGAAGATCATCATCACAGGGGATAGAGTCTTCCATGTTAACTTGGTCATTTTGGGAAGTGGAAGCAAGTTTGTTTTTTACTGGAGGTAAAGGTGCTTTTTCGCTTTTAGACAATTCCACATGACGTGTATATGCATAACAATACTCAGGGTCATGGAAGTCTTGGAAAAAGTGACACCAATCCACTTCAGCAACATGTTGCCTAGGAGTAGGAGTAGGAGAGAAAGGATGTCTTGGCCTTGGAACGGCAGAAAACTTCATGTCATTCACCTTTCGATTAAGAGAAAGTATTTGGTTGTTCATGTTCATTAACAACTTGAGTGTTTTTGAACTTTTCCTTTCTTCAATCCTTGAAGTTTGGGTAGTTGGAGGTTCATATCGAGGACCCTCATTTCGAGATACATCATTCCTAGGTATCCCATTAAAACGGGGCTGCGCTAAAGGTGAAGGAATCATACCGGATTCCTCCATGTTTCTTTCAATTTTCAGGGCGCTAGTCTTGGCCGCATCTAAAGTTTGCGTTGATTTATCTTTTAATATGTATTTTACATTTGGATTCATGGCAGTCATGTAATAATGGAACAAATTGTTCCCAAATGGTTGGGAAGCGGTTGGGATCCTATTCAAGGTTCAGGTAAAGCGTTGATTAAAATTTCGTATTTGCTCTCCCTCATGGATGGAGATGGTTGTGAAATCCCTGAGTAGGGAAGCCACATCATCCGCCCCTTGGAAATGTTTCTTGAATTCTTGGATCATAGTGTCCCAATCTGGGATATTATCATTAGGAAGCAAGTGATACCACCTCGCTGATTCACCTTCGAAGGTTCTCACAAAAAGTCTAATGATGACATCGGGAATTGTTATGTCCATAAGCGCTAAGGCATCATAGAAGTTTTGTATATGTTCTTCAGCACTCAAAGTACCAATGCCACTAAACTTGGGAAGTCTATTCGGGGCATCCACAGTTATGTCATGAAGAGGCCTGGCCAACCTCAAAGGTGTGTCGGGTTGCCATGGCATTGCCATCGGGACAACTATGGGTTGAACAACAACAGTTGTTGAAATGATGGGAGAAACCACTTGAGTATTAGTAATTGTTGTTGGATTAACTAAATTTTTCTTTAGTAAGGGGCTTTGAATAGGAGAAGAGGAAGAGGGTGACTCAGTTCGCACTGCAGAGGTAACAAGTTTCCCTGGTTTCCCAGGTGTATGTGTCTCACTACTGGTTTTCTTTCGTGAACTTTGACTTCTTGTAACCCTGGGGGACACTGTTTCCCTAGTCTTAGGATACTTTCGCCCTGCCAGCTTGCAAGGGGCCAAGTAAGTACTTTGAGTACAAGGGGCGTGTCACCGATTATCCTACTCTTTATAACACGATGTACAATAACCCAACTAAAAACGAAGCTTTATTTTCTTATCCTTCTCGATGTGGAAGGTAAGGTATGATAGACTTATAACTTCTCACGTGAGTTCGAGCAAGTGAGATCGAAGACCGACCAGGGAAAAGGAAATGAAAAATCAATGGTATTTATAACTCCCAGGTGCAATAGAAATTGCAAGGAAACTAAACTATAATGAGTACCAGAGAAAATTCCAAAGGGTGGCTGAAAGATCTTACCGAAAGTTTGTCAACAAGTAGGAAAAGGACCACAAAGAATTTGGGTCCAACGTTTAGTGCAAGTTTGGGATACAAGCAAATTTAAAGAGGTTTGCAAGGTCCCTAGTGGAGTTGCCAAAAAAGGGCGGGTGTTATAAGCAAAATCTGTCCATAGGGATGGATCCGACCTATCCGGCTGTGAAGCCGGTTACAGCCCCTTTGGTAGCTTGGCACGAGGCAGAGGCTACCCGCACCTCAGGTGGTCCTTCTCCTGAGCCGGTAAAGAGAGGGAAGAAGAAAGGTGAAAGGCTTACAAGAAGTCGTTCTCAGGACCACCCACCCTGGGTGTTATCCTTCCTTAGCTTCCTGGATGGCCGAAATGGACTGGGGGGTGAAAATTATGGACAATGGGATGAAAATAAGCTTGTTGATTTTTAGGACAACAAACTAAATAAAGTGGACAGCGAGCTGTTTACTTCCTTAAAGTGTTGGAAACTGCCCCATAACGGGTCGTCGGGGTAAACCGGTATCCTGGGTAGATAACCAATGAATGCTTTAAGTAAAAGGGTATGAAACAAGGGTGAAAAGGGGGTTTAAAAGCTACATCCAAGTACCTTTAAATGGCTGTAAATTGTGAACAAAAAGCTGTTCAAAGCTTTCAAAGCAAGGAAACAAGCCTAGAATGGCTCGATACCCCCCGGGGTGACCCGGGAAGTGATCCTGGAAAATTGTTAAATCAAAAAAAGGGCTGTAAAAGTGGATGAACAGCTTTGTAACAAGCTGTTACAGCTATGATATAAGGGAAATTATACACAACTTCAATTTTTGTTCATGAGTGAAAAGGTGGACTGACGAAAGGTTGACTTTTAAAAGTATTTTATTGATCAATTTTTGTTTTTATCACATGCCTTGGCCACCACACTGTTTTGAAGGTTATCCTGATCAGGAAAACACATCCCGGAAGAAGGATAGCTACAAAAAGGAAGAGGCTCAGGACTCCCCTAAAGAGGGTTTTTGCTAAGCTTACCCAAGCAGAGTAGTATTCCAACCGAGCTAAGCTAATCAACTCCTTGATCGTGTGGTACTGAGGAAAGACCACTTGACTTATACTAACTAGACAACTTACGAGGGGCTCTTGATGAAGACTCCCTGGCTTTGACTCTTAATGTTCTATGAAATTGAAATTGCATAAAATAAAATACCAGACCATCCACGTGGCGAGGTCACGCCTTGCTTTCGCAAGTGTACCTCCTGGTTACTAAAATTGAAATCTATCTTGAAACTATATACATAAAACAAGTAAATAGATAGGTGACATATATGTCACGGATAGATAATATGTGTATGTAAATATCTAAATAATATAAGTTTTTGTTTTCTGTGTATGGGGCGGACCCCTGAATTGTTTTCAAGTTTCTTTTACGGCGTTTTTCATGTGTTTAGCTTGCTGATTTTGTATGGCCCCTTTTTGGGGCAGCCACCTGTAAATTAGTGAGCGAGAAAAGATACAATGAAAATGTAACAAGATTAGATAATTACAACATTCAACCCAAAGGAATGGGTTGAGACTTTTTGCGAATGGCAAAGAGGCCATGTCCATGAAAGCCTCAACTAACTCCTTGTACGGGGATTGGAAATTTAGTGTTTGAAATACAAAGATGTGATTGATATCTACACAAATATTAACCATATTTTTAACATGAATTTACAAGTAGACCATCCAAACTACTTACACAAATCGAACATATAAACATTGATATGTATATCAAAAATCTTTGGAATGAGTGCAAGTGATAATTAAAGTGTATATGAGAGTGATTGGGTAGGATTTACCGATTGAAATTTGTGTTTTTCTTCGCTGCCCTGCTGGCCCCTTTTCCTCAAACAGGTCTCTAGGTGGTCCCTAACCGCTTAAGAGAAGCAGAATGGGTGACCGGATGTATCCTTGCAGGCAACCAACGAAATTTTAGTATTTATGTATGGAAAAAACTGAAATAAACATAACAGAAATTTACATATAAGAAATATATAACAGCCAACTAAGATGGTTGTCCCGTGGGGGAAATTGACCAAAATGATCCATTTTCCTGTTTGGGACAGCAAGGTTAATGGTAAGAAAACATAACAGAAACATACATGAATGCAAATATGAAGCAAACAAGTATAGACAGACAGCTATGAGGTCTATTTAAGGGTTCTCCTAAGGGGCCCTAGGACTCCCAGCCACTAGCTAAGGCTGAAAATAATTGAATACTTCAGAAAATCTGCACTAAAACACATTAAACAAATTAAACCAAGTTGTTAGAAAATGAAAGTGAGCAAGTTAAACCCAAGGAAGCAACAACAAACACCTAGCTAACCAATCCCTCCTGGAGATAGCTAACATATCAAGCATTTACCCCTACCCCTCAACCCTTAACCAACAATTGACACATCCAACAACTAAAATTAAACAAGTACACACACACAAAGAGCCTTATAAATTTAAGCAGAGCTTTGTTACTATATTCATCCTCTCTTTTTACAATGCCAACCCTCTTATTTATAAAGGAGAGGTGAAGGCTTAGGGTTAGGTCACAAGACACTTGTCACTTTTGGAAAAGTGACAAGTGGACCAACCCTAAAGTACTTTTGTCTTTTTACAAAAAGTAAACTTATCCAAAAGGGAACCTTATCCAAAAAAAAAGGGAATCTTATCCAAAAGGGGATCAAATCAGATTTGACTTGACCCTTCAATTACATAATAATTACAAGCCAAAAGTAAATCATACAGAAGTTTATATTACAAAAAGTCATTTTTCATAAAATGACAAAGATTGATATGCCACATCATCATTTGCCTTGGGATTTGGGCCATTCCAAATGCTCTTTGACTGCTTCCATGTTTTTCAGCTATAGGTGATGTGTTTTAGGATAGGATCCGGCCATCCATAGCTGCCGGATTCACCGGAATGAAGGCCCAAGGTGTGGGGAATTGCTGAGTTGCTTTGGAGGGCAATGGGACTTTGGGATTTGGTCATTGTAAGTTAGTAAATGCCCACTGTTCAGGAACTTTTCAAACCTTATTATGCCCCTCCTTTGCTGCCTATAAGTTTCCCTGTGAGTTGGCTAACACAAGGCTTTGATTTGGGCCTGTTTCGGTAAGAGGACCCCTTGGACCTGAACTTTGAGAGGCACTTCCTCTGTACCAAACAGTCCCAAATATGTTCTTTACTATGTCCATGTTGTATCTCTATCTTCTACCTTTCCGTTTCCTTTCGTTTGACGCAAATCCGACTCTGGATGAGTGAGATATGGCCGCGGGAAGGTATGCGGATGGAGCCGGCCAATGGACTGATCAGGGAAAGGATTTGAAATTTGGGTGAAATTTTAGGTTGGACACCAGAATTGACAGGCTTCTACAGGCCTGTATACCTGTAGCAGAAATGGGTTTCCCTCACCGGGCCCAATTTGACCTTGGAGGCCCCCAATTAGGCCTCTTTCGGTGCATGCTTGTAGGGCCAAACTGAGTATCTATTGCTCTAGGACATGTCACAGAAAATATAAGCTGAATTTGCTGAGGTGAATGGCATGGGTGTATTCTATACTTCGTCCCGGTCGTTTTAACTATTTACGGGCGAAAATCTGCCTCCGTACCAGGAAGTTATGCAATTAAAAAGTCCAGTGACCCTTAGGGGGGGGAAATTAAATTTTAACATATAGTTTAAAAACTATTTAAATTTTATTTATGTTTTAATAAAACATTATAAAAAATTTTAAAAATTATTATAATTACAAATATATAAATATATTTATAACTAAATTAAAATTCAAAAAATAATATAATATGAAATTAAAATAAAAAATTAAATTAAATTTAAAATTTAAAATAAAATTTAAACTAAAATTAAAAAATTAAAAAAAATTAAAACTAATTCTGAATCCCCCCACCCGTCAGCCCGTGGTCGCCATATGACCAGGCCAAGGGATAAAGATAGCCCATCGGGAATGGGCAAGAGGGTGGTGGAGGCCGCGGCGGTGGAGGATCGATGGTGGGTTTCACACGCGGGAATGGAGGAGGAGTTGGGAAGCGGGAGGTGATGGAGGATTGGTGCATGGAGGTGGAAAAATGGGAGGGGAAAAGGAGACGGATGGCATGGGCACAAGAGGTGAGGCTGAGGTAGTGGTGGCTGCGGGGAGGTGGTGCACACGAAGGGATGGAGGGAGCAGAGGTGGAGGTAGGAGGTGAGGGCCGAGGGCGTAGGCGGAGGCGTGGTGGCTTTGGGAAGGTGGGTGCGTGCATGAGCAGAAGTGGAGGGGGAGAAGGGTGCTGCAATGTAGGAGGAGCGCGTGTGGGTATAATGAAGGAGGGAAATGGAATGGAAGAAGGGTATGGACGCGCGCAGAGGTGGTGGTGATGTGTAGCGCGCGGGAAGAGGAATGGAGGTGTGGGCTACAGCTGGTGCGTGCGTAGGGGAATGGGGGAGGCCGAGGTGGTATGCATGGTGGCTGCGGGGTTAGAGGCCGTGGTAGAAACCAGGGGGAAAGGGGGCCGAGCTGCAGAGGTGGTGGTGGCACCCAGGTGGTGTACGGGCGGCCAACCACCCAAAAATTAAAATTTGAAAACTTTGGGACAGTGGGTTTTTTCCACCTGCAGAATGGAGGGGAGGTTTTGGGTTCAAACCCCCTGCCCTCCACTTGAATTTCTAGGTAATTTCTTGAGGTTCTTGGGCAAAGGAAAAGGGGAGAGCTGGGTTTCAAAGCTCAGGGCTTCCCAGTGACATGCCCAGGCTTGCAACCTCCAAGAAATGACTTTACAATTTAAAATTTTAAAGGAGTCATGGAGGCTTGGGCAAGGTGCCCAAGAGGTGTTTGAATCCCCTCTCCTTTGCATCTTTCAGCACACAGACACCCTTAATAAAATCAGCCATTAATCCATCAAACTCAACCAGCAAGCAATCTCATCTTTGAAACAGGCAAACAAAAACTAATTTCTTCTTGCAGAACCTCAAAACAACCAGCAACATATCTTATTGGTTTTTTGGAAATGGCATTAATGGATTACCTGGCCAACTGTTGGAGATGGCAGCATGGAAGCTGGTTGCCCACTGCTGAGTTATTGCTTCTGTCCAAAACCTGCCTCTACTGCCATGAAATGCTGTTGCATATCTCTCCCCCCTCTGGCCAAACTGTCCAAATGGCTTGGGGGAGGGGAGAAAGGGGTTTTTTTTTTTTCAATTTAAAAAAAAAAAAAAAACAATTTTCCCCCATTCTGCATGAGGCTACGTGCCCACCCTCCAAATTTCCAATTTTTTTTTGAAAATATTTAATAAAACATTTTATTAATTTTTTGAATATTTTTGGAAATATGTGCAAGTCAAAGTTTGACTTTGACTTTGACCCTGCTGCAGTTGACTCAGCCCAAAAATGTTGATTGGAGAGACGGAGTCAGAATCGGACACAAGTCACATCGTTGGAAAGGTCTTGATGAGTAAATTAGGAATGCGCCATCACCAACTTGAGAGAATTCCACCTCATCCCTCAAATTTGGCCCGGAACAGTGGCCACTTAAAAACCCCTGACTCGCTGGTGGGCCCACATGACACCTAATCTTGCAAAAGGTGCCAAATCGCCATACGATATCCAATTGCGGCAAATGAGGTACCTTCGGAAAGGTATCGACGAGTACTTCGATGAGGTGACAATATATTTTTCTACCGGGGTCATTTATGACTGTCTTAGCTGTTATGAAAACCTGTCATGCGATCTAGTGGACCCCTTTTTGCCTAAAATTATTGACTGACTTGTGATAGCTCTAACCAGGCAATCCGAAGTTGGAATGAGGAAAATGAGACATCGTTGGAAAGGTGTTTGAGTCTATTACTGCATGGAATTTCTGAATATCTGAGTTATAACTCTTTACCCACCAATTTTAAATCATGAAGCACTGTAACCAATTTGATGTCCAAAAGTGGTCATAAACTTGTGAAAGCTCGCTCTTACCAACCGGGGGTCGAAACCAAGCACGGGATATACCATTGGAAAGGTCTCACACTTCCCTACACCATTTTTGGGTTTGATTTTCCCTTTGATACCATAATTGGAACAGAATCAGACCAGGCATCCACAGCTATTGGTTTTGTCCGTTCGGGTGACATCGACTTTGCATGCCCCATATGGGTCATACTGACTCGGAATTAAGATCATGATAGCTCGTTGAAAAGCTTGTCTCAATCCATACCACTTGGAAGTATTGTATTCCCTGAATTGAATAGCCTTGACATGAGGAAGAAATGTCATGGGAATGCCCACAAATCCTTGAAAGCAACCGACTGATACTCTTTCAAGGGCAGAGACCATAGTAACTATGACCCCCGCCACTGTCTTTGACTAGAACCATAGCATTAAGGGGAATTTATGGAAAAGTAACTGTGTAAAACACCATGTTGAGCCCAGAGCAGATTTTTGGGTCAACAAAACCCATTTATGAAAAATAAATGTTGGCCATACTACATGAAGTTCAAAAATGGTGCCCCTACCTAATATGAAGACACTTTAAGGTAAAAACAAATGATGATAGTTTGAAGTACTATTTGGAGAAACAATTATCTTCAGAAGAACAACAAAAATGGGTTACAAAGTTTTTGGTTTATGACTTTGAAATTATATACAAAAAAGGGAAACATAATGTGGTGGCAGATGCCCTTTCCATGAAAGAAGAAGAAACAAAAGGTTCACTATGTGTTATTTCTAGTACGCAATTGGATTGGGTGGGAGAAGCAAGGATAGAATGGAATCAAGATCAAGAGGTATGAAAGATCATTCAAAAACTACATGAAGACCCTAGTTCAGTAGAAACGTTTGTATGGAATAATGATTTTCTATGGTATCATGATCGCCTATACTTATGTAAGAATTCCCAACTCAAACAAAATATCCTTTTGGAATTCCACACTTCTCCTATAGGGGGACATTCAGGATTCTTGAAAACATACCACGGGGTCAAGAGGGATTTTTTCTGGGAAGGTCTTAAAAATGATGTTCAAAAGTTTGTGTTAGAATGTTTGGTCTTCCAATAGAATAAGGGAAAGAAAATCAAAACTCCAGGTCTCCTACAACCATTATCTATACCAAGCCAATGTTGGGAAGAAGTTTCCATGGATTTTATTATAAGTTTACCAAAATCAGAAGGAAAGACTGTCATCATGGTAGTAGTGGATCGACTAACAAAGTATGCCCATTTTTTCTCTCTTTCTCATCCTTTTAAAGAAATCATAGTAGCAGGAACATTCATGGAAACAATTCAAAAAATACATGGAGTCCCCGAGATTATTGTAAGTGAAAGAGACCCAATTTTCACAGGAATTTTTTGGAATGCATTATTTTCTTGTTTTGGTACTCAATTGGCTCATAGTTCATCTTACCATCCTCAATCTGATGGGAAAAATGATATTGTGAATAAATGTCTAGAAGGATATCTTCATTGCTTTGCATCCGATAAACATACACGATGGGTCAAGTGGTTTCCCTTAGCGAAATGGTGGTACAACACATCCTTCCCTACTTCATCAAAAATGTCCCCATTTCTAGCACTTTATGTATATCATCCTCCATCCATCAAATCACCCTTGAAAGGGAATACAAAGGTTGAAGCAGTGGAGGACCACATAGTGAACCAACAAGAGGTCATAAAACTGTTGAAGGACAACTTGGTTATGGAACAAAATAGGATGAAACAAAAAAAAAATCAACATCACAGGGAAAGGGTATTTGTGGTGGGGGATTGGGTATTTCTAATGCTACAACCATACAAACAAATATCCCTCAAGAAAAACAAGAAGGACGATAAAATATAACCCAAATATTATGGTCCCTATAAGGTTTTGCAAAGTATTGGAAGTATGGCTTACAAATTGGAGTTGCCTCCATCTTCAGGTGTACATCCAATATTCCATGTTGCTTGCCATAAATAAGGTCATCGACAACAAGATTCTGTTCCAAACAGTTTTACCAGAGCTCAATGAATAAGTTAAAATCATACTAGAGCCAAAAACAATCCTTGAAATGAGAATAAAGATGCTGAGAAATCGAGCAATTACAGAGTACCTCGTCAAATGGAATAACCTACTAGTGGAAGAGGTGACATGGGAAGATGAGTTCTTCATGCCGAAAAATCCGTGGCTAGATAGGTGTTGAGGAGAAAACTTGTTTGAATGGGATGAGCATGTTAATCCCTAGAAAAATCCCCATGATATGTATAAAACCCCTTATTATTCCCTAGATATTGAATTATTACATTTCTAGTAAGTCGAATAGAACCCTTCTTTGCACCCTTTCATTATAATTGTAACCCTTTGTATCCTGTATATATCAACGATTTCTAGTATTAGAATCATCTTATCTCATCTCATGTTGTGTTCTGAAGTTTATATATTGTAAAGGAGGTTTCCCCCTCAAAGTGGATTGAATTTTATTGATTTCTTATCACTTTTAAGGCGTTGGGTCATAACATCATAGCTCCATGCAAAAACATATATATATTCATGTTTTTGTTGAGGAGATAAGTTCTTTGATATTTTAATTATTTTAGGAATTTTTTTTGCTCCAAGATTAACTTCTTGAACCTCTCCTACAGTAGGTTTTACTGCTACATCATTTTGATCGAACAAATTCTCTATAGGAACCAAACCTCTTGGAATATAATTATTTTTTAATTGTACGGTTTTATGGTTTGCGATTTTATCATCAGTTTTTTGACCTTCTTTAAGTTCTGGTAAAATTTTCTGTTCATCTTCATCAATATTTTCTTCTAGAAATTTTCCAATCAACTCTATGAATATTTTTATTTCTTTATCATCTTTGAAGACTTTCCAGTGTTTTATATTATCCGAAATTGATGGTCTATATATCATTTCAATTTCCAATTTTAGCGTTGTGTTGTCAGAACACTTTAGAGTTGCAGCATAAACAACTAATGAAACTAAAATTTTGTTATGTTGTCTAGGAATCATAATGAAATTTATAGAAAAAAATAAATTCTCTTCCAAATCTCATACATGATTCCTATAGCCTCTTAAACATGGGTGTTTAGTTTGACATAAATCTTTTACTTTATGAATTACAAGTTCTGAATCCCTAAAAATTGACAATTTTTCAATATTTGATCTTTGAGCCTTTTCTAAACCTATAACGAGAGCCTCATACTCCGTGATGTTATTAGTAGTTTCATAATTTAATTTGTAAGAAAGGGAGAAAGTTTGTTTAGTGGGGGAAACAAATTAAATACCAGATCATGATCTCTCTTATGAGGAAGCACCATCAAAATACATCTTCCAAACTTTATTAGGATCAACTGGAATCTTATTAATAGTTTTACAAATTAAAGTTTCTTTATTTTATTCTCGAGAATATGCTAATACAAAGTTTCCTATCATTTCCAGCATAAACTAGATGATTGTGTGAATTGTTTACATCACTTAGTGTATAAGTGAAATGAGCTTCTCAATAAAGTCTACGAGTTTGTCCACCAAAAACAGTTATAGTTTCATATGATAAATCTAATTGAATCATTCCTCCTAACTTTGCACCCCAAGATCTAGAAAGGAGCATGCCAAAGCTAGGTGGTACATCAACAACAACAATATCCATCATAATAATTTTATTAGGGATTTGTGCTAAGTAAATGAACAAATCTTTAATTAATCCAAGACACTGAACTTTCTTTGAATCAAAGGTATATAAATATTTGTAAGGCTTAGTAATATCAAACCCTAATTTTTCCATTATAACTTTAGGCATAAGATTATGCGAAGCTCTTGAATATAACATGCAATTATGTAACATTGATCATGTATAGTTAGGGTAACATAAAAAGAAGCAATATTAGATTCCTCTTTTTCGTGATAAGGGCCTATAGAAATTTTTAGTGATTCATCTTGTTCATTAATAAAATCAAAATCTAAAACAAAATTAGGAGATGAACCTAGGAATTCAAAAACTTGTTTTTTAAAAGAAGATATCTTAATTATTTCACTTAATGGGACTAGTATACACATCTTATTAAGATCAAAAGTTAAATTAGAAGAACTTATGATTGGGGTGGATGTTTATTTATTCTATATTTTAGAGGAGGATCAATTGTTTCTTTAGGTTTGTTTAATACATCTTTAGTCACTTTTTTATTTTGAGGTCGAAGGTGACTATTTTTAGGCCTAAAGTCATAGTTATGTTCTATTTACGATAAAAAAGACTCAAAAAAAATTTTATACTTCTCATCCCACATATTTTCTATTTCTTTTTCTGTCATGTTAATATTTTGTAAATATTCTACTATTGAATTCTGATGATTGTATGAAATGGGATAATCCTGAAGTTGAACATCATCAAACTAATTGATTTCAGACATTTCTTCCAATATTTCAAAATATTCATCCTGTATTACGGTATAAAAATATTCAACCATATTATTACTTCTCCATGGAGTTTGAGGTGGGGGTTCTTCTACCTTCTTATCTATGTTTACAATTTGAGGAATCAAAGGTCATTTATAAGGAGGAAAATTCCTAGTGGGGAAAGTTTTAAAAGTTCATGAAGTATTATAAATATTTTTTTTGCGGATTTGCTGATGGATTAGGAGGAAAAAATTTATTGGTAATATTGAATTTATCCATCTTAATAGCTAAGGATTTAACCATTTTAGTTATTTCATCAATCTTCTGATCTTTCTTACTGGAAGAAGATGGTTCATTAGAATAATCTTCAGGATTTTTCTTGGTTTTTGTCTTTTCAATCTTATATTTATTTTTAATAGAACCGATTAAATTCCCTTATAGGTCCAAAGCATCAATTTTCATAATAGCTAGTGTGGAATCTCTCTGCTCTCTTAATAATAGAGAAAATTTAGGATTAAAAGAAAAATAATAAGTAACTTTAGCTGCAGTTGGGGTGGGTCTGATATATTCAAGAATTCTATTATAACCTGTATTAAATATATTGGTAAAATTTGAAATAGATTCATTTTATTTTTCTTTTAAGGGCAACAAACTCAGTTAAGTAATATTGGTGTCTCTTTTCTCACCCCATTGATTAAGGAAATTTGTTTCCAATTGTTCCTAGTGTGTGATATTATTCACGGGTAGATTTCGAAACCATTGTCGTACATCACCTTCAAGGATTTGTAAAAATAATCTAAGACAAACATCTTCCTCAGATACTCTAAGATTTTTAGTATAGTCTCTAAAGGTAGCAATATGATCTTCAACACTTACACTAGATTTACCATTGTATTTAGGAAACTCTTTAAGATGTTTATCAAGTAAATAGTGGAGATGTTGAAGAAGTAATAGGGGTTGATAGTGGACATTTACCCACTATTGTACTCGTGGAATCATGACTTCATTTGTATTATGAGGTGATTGTTTTTCAAATTTAGGAATCTTACTTAAAGGAACAGGACTTACAATAGATGAAACTTTTCCAAACATATTCCAAGTAAAAAATGTATTGGAAATGTCCACCAAAGGGGTATTATCTAATAGAGCAGAATCAAAACTTTTCTTTGGTTGGGTTTTATATTCAAACTGATATTCAATGTGTTGAAACTATTGAACTTCGATATTTTCAATCTCATGGGAAACAATCGAAGAAGATCTTACTCTACGAAGACTATTTGCCAAAGAAATAAGTTTCTCAAGATCAGTAAGCAGAGTAGTGTATGGGGTTCTTTGGTGAGAATGAGTATTTCTTGAATTTTCTTCCAGGTTTACTTAACTAGGTGAAAATATTTTAAATTTTTTTTTTCAAGAAAATCAAAATTAAAATGTTACTTCATTCACCATTAAAGCACAATACGTGTCATTTCCCATAAAGAAATTGAGACTTAGAACAATAAATATTCACTCTATAAAGTTATTCATATAGAAATGATAAATTTTTAAAAGTACTTACATGAGTCACCATTCTCAATTTTATTGAACGTGTGGATTTGGTTGTGCTATTGGATTAATCGGTAAATGTGGACATAAATAGATCTTCCTAGATCCACCTAGATCTAGAACAAAACATAACAAAATATGACGCTTTCCCTAAGCTCTAATTATTGAGTTTACTATTTAACAAGAGATAGACAACATACCATTTAAATGTTGTTTCCTCCTACCATTTCCATCCTAGCTCCACTCCAGTGCTCCTGTGATATTGAATATGCAAGGTAACACAAGCCAACCAATGTGAAAGAAATACACTGAACTCAACAAGAACCTATGTATGTGATCAAGGAATCATACAATAAAACAAAGCAAGTTTTATGGGAAAGAAACATATCACTGTATCATATTAAAATGAAAGTGGAGATTACAACCAAAGCCTTGATGTCATAAGGTCCCCTTTCAATGGACCTTTTCTCCAACACACACACTTGCTCCAACCTTGAATGAAGAATATCCACCATGACTTGATGAACTGAAATGAAGCTCTCAAGTATGAATTGAAGTAGAATTCCTCATCCAATTCTTAGCCTATTCAACCTTATACTTTTCCATGAGAGATCCATATTTATATAGGGGAAAGAGAGATGGTTAAGGATATTAGGATGATCCCACCAAATTAGAGAAGCGAGTAAGATCCAAACCATTCGGAGGCCACCTCATCTTCTAGAATAACCCATTCTAGAACTTCATGAAACTTGACCTTTTCTTAGTCTTTTGACATCGTCACACTCTAGCTATAGTGTAGCCTACGGAGACATCACAGCCTAAATTTAGAGAAGGGGGAGATGATCAGGCATCATCGCACCCTATGTATAGTGCATATTGCGATGACCTTCCTTAATAGGGTATTTGAGAATAGAAATCCAGTCACTTTTCTCATGGAGAAAGACTCTTTTTATATTTTCATGGGAACGTGAACACATGTTATCAGTGGATCACTAGGGTGACCAAAATAATGTGTAACATAATGCCCCCCAAAGTATGAAGCTGGAACTCGTGACAGCTGAAATATTTTGTATAATGTGTGTCAAAAAACAAGGAGCGCACCGATCGGGAACTTGCAAACAATCAAGCATCAACATAATAATATAGAATTGACTGAGGTAGGAATTCCCATACTCAGATTACTTAATGTCAAGTTAATCATGACCACTAAATATACACTGTGGATCCATGTCATTGTGAACCGACATAGCCACCAGGAGTACACTGTGGATATATGCACTAAAAGGATTCAAATTTGGACATAGCCACGAGACATACAAAGTGGATCTATGTGTCAATACAAATCATAACACTAGTACATATTGTAAAAATTCCAACGTTCTATTTGTGGCGTTATGGACAAAATTGTCCATATTGTCGCAAAATAGAGGAAATTAAAAAAAAAAAAAATCATCTTGCCCGATAACGTCGGTCTTGCCACGTTGACGTCTCTCTTGCCATGTTGACGTCTCTCTTGCCACGTTGTCATCGCTCTTGCCATGTTTTCCACCTAGTTGTCTATGTTGCCACATTTATGACATAAACATCTCTCTTGCCACGTTTGTGAAGATTGTTGTCGCAATTGCGACGTTGTGGAAACTAGGTTTTCCCCCTCCAACGGCTACCTTAGTATGTTGACCAAGTCAAAATACTAATAGTCACTTAGGTTTATATAACGTCGAAATTATGACATGATAAAATCTATAAATATCTTGCATTTAACAAATGTTGCGACAAGTTTTCTATAATAACGACGCTCCAAAAAGGGTTTGCGGGTCTTCTCAGCGAACAAAAAATAGGTATTTGTTTTGGTATAAGTCTACGGGGAAGAATGTCAAAAAACATTAGAGCTGGGAAAAGAATTAAAGAGGGTCAAAAGGGTGACGGTAAATGTTATTGAGTGAGTCTTTCCACCTCCAATTCCTTCTCCCTCATAGCCCCGTAATACATCTCACCAATCCCCAACAGGTAGTCCCTATCCGTCAACAACTGCTGGTAGTCGGCCCTCATCGTAGACACTCTCTCTCTAAGAGTATGAAAGTCATCCATGGAAAATCCCCCATCTGAACTACCATGTGTCAATGATGCCCTCCATTAGTAATCTGCCACCAATGGATGTGTCATCAATCATAAATATAGAAATGGACATACCTCCACCAGATGCATGATGAATAACACAAGTGATGTAGGCACTTGTCCTCACTGTCACCCACGTACTGGATGTTGACCACCCTACAAATGACCCAAGGCCAATCTTCAGGAAGACCCAACAACCATCTTGTTTCTCGCACCACCTTTCGCATGAATGGAAAACCTCCACTGTCAACAAATAAAACACAATACATCACATTGGCTTCATGGAGCCAACAACACAACGGGACTTGAAAATCGAAAACCACAAGAAATCGCATCACCCAAAAATAATCTCAATATTGACTCAAAGCCAACCTATATATACGAGATATCGCAACCATCTGAAGATCCCACAACACAACTCATGTGTTACCAAGAATTTTCCCAAGGAATACAAATGCAAAGCCCTGCAAGGGAGCCACAACAATCTCCCAAACTCCACGACAAGTGGAGAAGAGTGCTCTTTCAAAGCACCTACCAAGATGAGTTTTCACTACACTTACCACCCATGTGCTACCGAGCGACATGATAACAAGCCAAGAACCGACCAACCCTGCAAATGGCCCCGGGCCAATCTTCGAGTGGACCCGGTAGGCAGCTCCTTTTTATCACCACATCACCCATGGTTCTCATTTCCTCCTCCATGTTTTCTTGGTCCTCCTAGGGATAAACCCTAATACACTTGGATTGTGATAAAAAAGACGAGGAAACATGTGGAAACACATGGATTATGATTCAATTAAAAAAATGAATATATACAGGAAATTATATATAAAGTTATTGTAGTTTCATAGGGAAAACATGGAATGATATATTAATTAGGGAAGAGAGTAGCATACATCCATGCTATAATGGTAAGTGAACTATTAATACATTAATTAGATGAGAATTATGGTAGAGTGTTAAAGTTTTCATGTTTTAGGAGGTAGTGTGATATATCTAGGGAGGTTACAACCAATCCCCATTTTTTCTCAACCAATACATTTGACCAAAAATTGATGTCCAAGCATGAATCTACCTCAAAATCACTATAATTGACTGATTTACACCCTATTACATCATTACCACATCAAAAAGTAACATTTTACTTCATAGATGTCGAATTTGGCAAAAAATTGCTGAAAAAACTAATTCCAGGACAAAGCGTAGCGACACTGATAGAAAGCGTAGCATGCTAGGAAAAATGGAGTTTTGGAGGCCTTCCCAAGGTCCAAATATAGATCTAAAAAATGTTGTAGAAAGCTGGGGATGTCTACTAATTGATGAAATGCTTAAAAAACAAAATTGACATTATCTTGCCCTTCAAACTCATCTTCTCCCAAAAGTACTCAGAAAGTGTAGCGTGCTGCTCCAAAATGTGGCAGAAAGGTCAATTTCAAGTGGTGTTTTTCTCTTCATGCATGCTAGATTTGACAAAAAATTTCCTCCGTATAGTTCAAAGTGGTGTACAAGTCATGAGGAGTCTGAAAATACAAACTATTTGTCATTTTGAATCCTCCATCAAAAATCTACTACTTGTAATGACAACATTGTGCCTTTCTCGATTCATAATGGCTTTGTAACAGTTGGTGCTGAGAATATGTTTGAATCTTTAGGAAAATATGTCACACTTCACTTTGAAGGACTGTGAAGAATGTCTTTGGTTTTCAAAAGCAAGTTGAGGAAGTCCTATAAGACCCAGAGACACTAGAAAATGTTGTAAATCTTGCAGAAAGGTCTCTGTAATGAGTTTCCATCTGATTTAAATGCAAAGGATTATGTAATGAAAATGACAACAATGATTTGCAGTATAAGCTAGGTATAGGCATAAATACCCCTCAGTTGATGTAGATAGATTAAGCTTCAGGAGATGTTGAGCATGCATTAGTAAACATTGTGGAATGATACTTTTATTTTGAAGCAAGTTGCAATGAAGAGGGCTATTTAAGAAAGTCATTGAATTTTTGTTGGGAATTATGTTTATATGTTGTATAAGTTTGACTATAACAGTGACCAAACTAGGATCCATCCCTTTTCTTTGCATTTTACAAGGAGTTTCAGGGCATCCCTGACATCCCAATTTTGAGCTTAACTAACAATGGTTTCCTTTCACAACACTATGCTTACATAATAAATACTACCCAACTTAACCTATAAAAACGTTTTTTCCCACTTGTTCTTTAGCTAAAGTTGAGTGTCCATTTGAAATTGTCAAAGCTATCCAAATATCACAATTCCCATCATTCTTATTTCTTGCACAAAAATCCCAAAGCAAGTGAAGGCCAACAAGCCTTTACCACACCCATTGAATCACCCTTGAGTCAATTCTATTGCTTTGATGTTAATTGATATTCTAATTCCCCTTAAAATGAAGAGGCCAATTCTTGAATAAAGGTAAGAGCATGAGCCAAAAATTTCTTGAATGCATCTAACTACTTGGTCCACTTAACACAATTGAAACACCAACAATGAAATATTGATCTTTCTCTTAATCTAGTTCTACTAGTTGCATCTACATTATTTCTTCCCATTCCATATCTACAAATGCTTCCAACTACTACAAATCTAAGTGTCTTGGGTAGCCTGGTCTAAACTCTTAGAGAGAATCTCTATCTACTAAGTTTGCATCATGTAGCTCGGTGATTTTATCATCCACAACCTAAATCTCCTAAAACTTCTCTTTTCTCCAAAGGATTACCGAGTGCTCGAGCCTCATTGTTTGACATTGCTTTGAAAATGCCAATATTTAAATTGTTATGTTGGTGCATGTGATCTTGAGGCTTAGATATGTTTTGAGTAGATTTTAGAAGGAAATTGTGGCACCTATAGAGTGTTGCTTGTGTTTATTGTGGAATGTTGGTTAAGATTGGATTTTTGGTGTATTCCTTGATAATATTTGAATTTGTTCATGAGTTGACTTTAGCACTTATGTCTTTCCTAATATGATTTTAGGTAGCAAGAGTGATACATATTTGTACATCTTGAGTATTGAAGAAAAAGGGTATATTGAA
>JASDQU010437060.1:544-56147 GCA_032191745.1 Picea mariana | reverse complement strand
TTCATCTATTTAATGTAGTCTCATAGCTCTTCTATGGGTTTCTCTCACTACTACATGATTCCCATCCACTACAACATTGTAGTGTATATGGTGAGACTCTCCTTCATAGCTTTCCACAACTACTCCTTAATACTCTGGCCTTCATAAAGAAGAGGAACCATCATATACATCAAGCCCCATAATTGTTGATTCTCTTGGTTCTTTTCAGTCTCCAAGTTTGCCTGCAATAATGGAGTTTGCTAGTGCAATTATCTCCACAAAGAACAAACCACATCTATTGCCTCAGTAGACCACTAGTGGAGTGAAGGATCCTCAAGTTGAGGGTCCACCTATTTCCATTATAGTCAGAGGTTCTCCGATTAAAACGAAACCAACTCCAATTCCTGTTCCAAATTCTACCTCACTTGTACTTAGAGATTCGCGTCAATGGTCATCTCAGTTTAGTTTTGAAGGCATTGATTAACATGTTATAACTCTTCATAGCCTTGCTTGAAGTGTACAATGCATTGTGTAGCTTCCTCAAGAGTGATCTTGGACATCCACAACAAATCAAGAGTTGACTAGGGTTGAACATTGATATTTGGGTTGAATTACTACAATGTGAAACTTGTGGTGGGAACCTAGTGATATATAACCCAATCACTATCAAATTCTCAAATCAGGCTTGCATGTTTGTCTCAAAGTTGGGGATGGCATATGATCTTATTAAAATCTAGCAAATTCTCTCATGTGTGGGAGTCATCGAGTATGGGGTGATGTCATCCTACTCTTGAAAAACCCATAGCATGGTCTTACAAGACTTGGAGTTTTGGGCCAATTGCTTGATCATCACAAGGGTAGAAATTCGACCGAGGGGTAACTGAGGAGGCTCTATGTGGGTAAGGGTACTGGTCCTTTTCAACCTTTTCTATGTAGAGAGCAAGTCCCTTCCATTATCTAAGGATTCCTTTTCTAAATCTATCGTTATTAGAAAGTCCCTTCCATTATCTATGCAACATTTTATTGCCACGTTTTGATGATTAACAAGAACTACCTCAACTAGATTGCACATATAACTGATGGGATGTGAACCGTGGCCAGGTTTGGCCTGCTTGGGATGTGAATCGTGGCCACGTTTTTCCTACGTTCAATTTATTGATTGATATTTTTCTGGCGTTTCAGTTTAAATCCGTCTTTAGTTAATGCAGATCGATATTTTTCTGGTGTTTCAGTTTAAAGCAGTCTTTAGGTAATGCAAATCGATATTTTCCTGGCTTGCATTCAATTTATGGATCGATATCGAAAGGGGGAAGGTGGGTCTTCAAAATAAGGTAGCGGTAGCCTGGACAACAGTGAAGGATCTGACTCGGATTGGCCCATAAATTGCATCTTGCACACATGATGTCGCAACTTTCGCTTTGAGAGGCCACTCTGCTTTTCTGAATTTTCCCAACTTCTTTCAATTTCTCACTCCTACATTTCTCTCAAAGACATCAAAGCTATCGCAGCAACATCAAAATTTAATTATGAACTCACCCGATCAGAAACCAGGATGACACAGTCAACGTACACATCGATCATAATGCAACCGATGAATCTTCGTCGATCATAGCCAGTAAAAGAATGTGTTGGTGGCTATATATCTTCTGAAGAATTGAGGTCAAAGCAGTCTGTGATCAATCTCATTGTTGAGATCAATCAGCTTTGTTGCAAAAGTGTGAGAATGAAACTCAAACGAAACTTGATTGAATATCCTCTTTAATATTGTTGCAATCAATTACTTATTATGTAGTTGTTAAGAGAATAATTCTCTAGGTTGGAGCAATATGGAAATGACAATAGCATCTGCACGATTGGTAATATTGATTGCCATGCTTATGGTGGTCACAATGGTGAGTGAAAGTTCGGCTTCTAGGCCACTGCAATTGAAATTCATACTTCGGGGAGATGAAATGGAAAATAATAATAATATTAAGATGAAGAATGGGCGGTTTGAATCCTTTGGGGCCCCATATCTCCGTCAGGCCCCTCTAATTGTCAAAACTTTAGGTCTCCCAGTGGGGAGGTTCTTTTCCAGTTAACTAGATTAATGCAGTCAGGATTAATGCGTTAGGATTAATGAGTTAACAGATCGGTCGATTGGAATTACAAGAGTTGCTGATACTTCAGATCCGACTGTTAAAAGTAGAAATTATGAGACGTAGAATCGCAGACACGGAACGAAAACCATACATATATCAAAAAGAGAAGGACCGAGGAAAGATTTAGAATAGACAAGATTGCATGAATCATGAAAACAAAAAGGTTTCAGAGACCATGCAAGACCATGCAATTGACAATCTAATTTGGTCTAAAAGCAGTAATTTTTTTATATTTATGTTTTTACTGTGATTGTCTAGATTACTGTGATTTTTTTTTCTAACTATTTATGTTTTTACTGTGATTGTCCAGATTACTGTGATTGTTTTTTCTAACTATTTATGTTTTTACTGTGATTGTTCAGTTGTTTTTTCTAACTATTTGTTATAAGAGCATAATAGATAGTTTTTTTTTTCTAATATTAATTTTCTATAACAATGATATTATTATAGTGTTGCTTAAGCCCATGCCCATGTGCGAATTAATATTGTTTCAATATATTTGTATTTCAGATTGTATCTACTTCATATTCCACTTTGACCAACATTAATTTTAATCCTACAACACACAGACCTGCACCCAATCCTACAACGGTATAATACATTGGAGCTCTAAGCCCTAATAAAAATTATGTAAATGAAAGCATTCAAAAAATTAGTGTACATGTTTATGTTAATAAGTGTAAATTTCAGGTGAAACTATATATCATACTATTTCATTTTAAAATTTTAATTAAAATTTATACTAAAATAAAGGTTTGTTTGTAACTTTAAGATATTAATTAAAGTTTATTTGTAAATGAAATAGGTCAAGAAAGAATTATTTGTAAATGAAATATATCTTTCTGGTGTTCATCAGCCATAGCCACAATTATGTGGTTGTGCTAGTATATATTATAAACCAAAAAAAATTTAGCAAACAAAACTTGACCACTATTGAAAACCCTTGCCACACAAATTTGAAAACCGTGACTAAACAAAACCTGACCCACGAACAGTACTGCACCCAAATTTTAGAACCCACACTAAAAAAAACTCAGTCGACCCCGATCAACAGCAAGCTGGGACAGAGGAGATCACCCCATACGAGAAAGAAGGAGCCCACATCTCTTACCATCTCGACACTCTGTAAACAGGGCCACTTCAGCGAGGCTTTAGGCATTCTGGGTATCACAGGTGAATGTTTAGACTGCTCTATGTATATTTGTCTTCTGCAGGGATGTATTCAAAGAAATGCCCTACCAGAGGGTAAGGTGATCCATGCCCACATCAAGCAGAGCAGATTTACAGGAGACGTTGGGTTTTATGAGGATTGTTTATGAATGAAACCAATGACTAGAATGGAATTTCCACAGGAAAAAACTACTTCATTTTTTGACCAAAATACCCAAATCTTCGAATGGTGCATTCATTGAAGTATGGTTTCACTGAAAATGTAATAGTGTCCTCTGTCTCAATCTGTTCCAGAGCCTGGAAACTGTTTCAGTATTGGTGACCCGAAGAGGTCGTGCACCACAAATGGCCTTTATAAGACAAGCCTTTAAGACTGTATTATGTATATTTCATGGATTATTTTTTAGCATTTTCTACTCTCTTTACTACAAAGTGGATTAGACCTGATTTTCACAGTACAGGTACACCAATGTTGTACTGGTACGATGGCATGATGAGCTAATATGCTTTCCAATTCATGGTCCAAGCTGCCTATATAAATGATAAATTCTCTTCTAGGCACCCTAGCAACTAAAATGGTGAATTTTTTTCCTCACTTGATAAGGTTCTCTTGCATTTCGTGTTTCAATTTTTTTTCCAAGGAAAACCCATGGAGAAACCCTAGGCACTTCCCTGCATTTCGCAGATGCTAATCAGTGTAAAACGTCGACACTGATTACAATGTCTAACCTGGTAGGGCCATCTGATGAGGCATGCAACAGAGGCAGCCAGCCCAGGGATTAGACCCTGAGACCTCTTGCATGAAGCTCAAAGTACTTAATCACTTGAGCTAGCCTGCCAGACTATTTCATGTTTCAATGTTAGTTGATTATGTTAAATTAGTAGTAACCGCTATTCCCAATGATATCATATTCTCAATAAAATCATGACATGGAAAAGTGGTGTATCTGGTCACAGGTTCATAGTCCATTTTGCCATTTGCAAAATGTTTCTCTGAAATTTTCTGCAATCGATTATATATGAATATTTGTGATTTTTATTTAATCTAGCTAACCCGAAGAATCTGTGAGAAGCATTGTGATTTATTCAGTCTACAAGTGTTATTTCTATATCAGTTATGCTGGGAGCCTTATGACCTTGGAATTGTGGAAAATTTGGTATGGACATTAAGGCTGGAAATGTTATGGAATTAAATTTCCTATTATTAGTTTTCCTACTATTACTGTATATATTGCCTGGTAAAAATGTGAATTTTGGACCGTTCTGGTACAACTCTGCAGACCAAAAACAAATCTTAAATTGATCCATTTGGATTTTTTTATATATGCGAAGTCATACCCAAAATGGATCCAGGGAAGATCTGTTACTGGTAGTTTAGGGGGGAGGTTGATTAAATTCCAATGCAACTATGGATGAAACTAACCTCCCAAGCCATTGTTAGAGCATGGTTGCCTAATAAGCATATAGCTATGTTTGAGGCCCGAGCTTTGCCATCTCACAAGAAAAAACATTATAACCAAAGAACATATACATCACCTTTCATTTTCTATTTTGGGAGTGGTGCATCTGGTTTCCACTTCCAACTTATTTTGTATGGTCAAAGGTTGAGTTTTCACAACAGTTATGTTACCTTCCACATGTCCTATAAACATTCATAAGAAATTTATATAATCTGGGTTGATGAAACTGTCTTGTGGAGGAAGAAGGTTGAAGTGGGCACCAACAAGTAGAAAGCCCAATAGAGTTTAATACGTTGTTATAATTGTAATGATAATTGGACGTTCCATAGCTTGGGAATACTATTGTTAAATCGATTCCTCTGTTCTTGATTCTACACTTGATAGCCTTATTTTATTTTTATGTTATGAATCCTAAGATCATGTCCAGTAGGACGGTCTTCCCTTTACAATGAAGATGGAGATGTTTTTTAAAAATTATTCATATATTTTATGTTTAATCAAAAATAAATAGAATACTAATTTTAAATTTATCAAGAGCTGACAGACCAAGGTTTCTTGTTGTTGGACCACTTGGGTTGTATCATTAATTTCATGAGAAGGTATCCATATAATAATTGCACACTCTAAACTTATTGGTATGAAACGAAGGAAATAGAGATGTTTTTCCTTTGAGTCTTAGCTTAGTATCTTAGAATTTCATTTATGAATATTTCCATCAAAGCTTGGTTGGCATATCTATTATTCTTCCCATTTGATATTAATGATTGCAAGCAAGGCCCGAGTTATCTAGGATGAAAGAAACTTAGAAGAAATAGAGGCCAACAAACCTATAAGGCAGAAAATCGATGAGCCTAAAACTCCATTCCATCAGCCAAACTACAACAATGGTAAATGTGCAGGTGTCTTTTTATTTTCATGTATACAAACCTTAAGGATTCAAATAGTTGCTTGTTATTGATTGAAGTGAATATTATTTCTAGGATCTATATCACCATTGTCAGATAGAGAAATGGACCCAGGTGATGTTGCACATGTAGAAGCAATACGATCTGCCTTGAGCCAAGTTGCATCCTCAAGTAGAGAATGAAGAAAACAAAGTAGTGAGTGGACATCATCTGAAGACGAGATAGATGCAATGGACCAGAATGGAGAAGGTTGGGATCTCTACCCATTTTTTTTCAGCTAATTTTCCATAGAGATGAGCACTTATACTTTTTAAGCATATCCAATTAATCCATGCAGGATCTGTTGGTACTTCTATAGAAATTTTATCTTTTTACTTAGCACTTTTCAAACTCAGAAAGAAACTCTCCTTATTGTGTTGGAGAAGTATAATAAAAACATGATGTTTTTACCTTTGTTTGATGCCAAATTCTATTGCACTTATAGAATTCCAGATAAAGTAATAAACATCTACAGTGTCCTCCACTTGGTTATTGACTTCATTATGCTTGTAATATTACCAAGGTCATGCTGATTTTTGAAAAGAGAAATGACACATAGAATCCTTGTGGCACTTTTACACAACACACTTCTCAACGTGTATGCCAAGTGCAGCACTATGGTGAACACTTGCAAAGTATTCGACCAAATGCCTAAACAAAATGCGTGCTCGTGGATAGTCATGATTGCTGCTTGCACAAGGGATGGGCTTCCTAAGAAGGCATTGACACTCTTTCATCAGATGTCAAGAACAGGTCTCCAACCCAATCACTTCACATTTGCTACTTTTCTTCCAGCATGCGCAAATTCGGCATCACTATGGAAGGGCGTAGAGATTCATACAAAAATTATAAGGATGATACATTAGTATGTATCATTTTCCCTTTACATAATAAATCTGGTGGCATTCGAAGCTTCTACCACACCTGGTGTGATGGATTTCACACGATATACTGATTTCATGAATGGGATGATCGACGCCTAAGAGGATGTCAAATTGTTGAGACAATGTGGAATTATTAACAACCACCTCCAAAGTGACGAAGAGGTTGCGAGCCTCTGGAACAGCATGGGTAATTGTGTTCATCTCACGAAGGTTGAATATATGGACAATGTTATAGAGGATGTAAAAAGATATTATAATAGGAAATGGAATGTTGTTGTTTGATGCACAAAGGGTCTTTTGGCTGAGAGGAGAGGATGTAGAAGAAGAATTTGTCTATGTAGATTGTTGAATGGCCTGCATTCTAACCCTGCAATTGTTAAAAACAAAAATTGAGCAACCATTCGAAGCTGGTTTTCCCGTTTGGGTTTCTAGGCCAATAGACATGGGTCGTCCATCCAATTAGCCAAGTGAGATTGATGTCGGTAATTACATAGTTGTTGCAGCTTTCCATCTAAGTTGCTATAGTCAATTTTTTGCACGTAGCATATTACTCCTTCCATAGGCATATTGTGCATGTCAACTTCTATGCTCAACTTTTGAAGGAAAGGGTACACCCTATAATCAAATCAAACAAAATGCTCAAGAGTTCCAAAGTTTTGGAATAAATTGGGATACTATTTCAATTATATTTTGGAATTTTGATCTTAGGTTTATGTATAACCTTGATCCGCATGTAGTTCCACTATGCCCAAGGATTTTGGAGGTGTTTTAATTGACCCACAACCTTACAAAAACCTAAAATTCACCGAATAGATGGGAACCATGAAGATCCATTTCAATGAGGGTTACCAGGAAAAGAACTTTTCCCCTTGCTTATCAAGTACCTTAAAAGAGTAGAACCTTAGTGACAATGTGAAACTTTGATGGTTCAAGACAATAATTTCTTGTGAACAACAACATTCGGTTTTGTGGTGTGGAGTTGTTTGGCCACCTTAGGGATTGTTGGCTCTAATTGGCAGACTCGGGTCCACTTAAGTGTTCAACAAAGGTTGATGTAGTTTAGTGTTGACATTTTCAGTGCTAGTTAAGGGAATGTCTCACTGGAAGCACATGCCAAGATTAAAGATATGGAGATATGTTACAGGATAAGGGTATCAACATTCTATCTCAATATCCATATATATTCCTAGTTTATTCTGTTGATCTACAACTCTTATACACACTTAACACATTTACATACATTTACTTGGCAAAGATTTTGGTGTGAGGAATGGCTTGTATACCATCTCCATCTTACAATTGTTATCCACGTGGGATTATTCACAACACAATGACACACACACCCAATAGTGATGTTTAACGCACACACACACACAATTAAGAAAAGTATTAATGTGAACACAATCCCATGATAAGAATATGCAACCGTAAATATAGCTTGTAACATCACATAGAAAACAACCACAAGACAAATATCACCCATGCGATATGATACCAAATCCACAGGCACTGGTAGTATCAAGGTGAGGGAGAATTGTGTTTTTTTAAATAGCCTTGGTTGTTGGAGGATTGGGATGAAGAGTTGGTGCCCATAGCAATAAATGGGATCCATTCATCCCGGGACATGTTTTTTTGGGGTGTTTGTGCTCGAGAGAAGATTCCTAGATTTTAGAAGATGAGAGACTGTTTCAACAAGAGTGTAGGAGAGTTAGAACCCTGCCCTCATTGGGAAGATGAGGAAAGGTGGTAAGAAAGGAGGACCAAGGAAGATTTAGAAGGGGAAGAAGGGAGATTCAGGGTCTTCTAGCTAGGAGAAGAAAGACTTGAGACATGTGAAGTGTTTCATGTGACAAAAGATGGGCCACTATTCTTCTTAGTGTCCCGAGAAGAAGGGAAAGGGTAGTCAACAACAACAATTTGTAGGGAGTGCAAAAGCTTCTGTAAGAGTGGATGAGTTAGCATCCAGTGTTGTGAAAACCTTCTCCATGGGTTTTTGCCTTTCCATTAACACCATTTCTGGTGTAGGGTCGTATGTGGACAATGAAGCATATAAGAACATGACCTTTAACAAGAAGGCATTCGACAAACTTCAAGACACAGGGGGCATATATGCAGGGGGGACTTGGTGATGATGCCACATATCTAGTGACTAGGATGGGTTCAATGTCATTCTGCATGCCATCAAGTGATGTTCTTGATATTGATGATGTCTTATATGTTCTTGGTTTAATGAAGAATTTGCTTTCAGTTTCAACCATGATAGATCTTAGATCTGTGTCTGAGTTGACGATTCAGTTATCAGAGATTGCAGCAAGGATATTGGTTGAGTTTTGGCTAGAGGTATACAAGAGGGTGGCCTTTACAGGTTGCTAATGAGATATTGATTCCCTAATTTTAAACCATTTGACCCAGAAATTTGCTTTTGTGCAGTCTGTACAATTGGTATCAACTCAAGAATGGAACTGGAAATCATGCAATAAATGCTCAAATGATGTAACTCAACCAGGAGAAAGCCTGAAGACATAGATGGAGCATTTTTCACAACAGCAAAAGATGACTTCATCAAGTCTTTTGAGCTATGTCACTTTTATCCTCACAGACTAACCAACTAGATGTTGCACAATACAGAATAACCACATACCTGGCAGTTTTATCTATGCTTCATGAGTTCATGATACAATCAAGGATTCTAGATGTTGCCAAGTATAGAGAAAGTCAAATATTTCTCTGTTTTTTTGTTGTGTTTTGAACTTTAAAATCCCTCCAAGACACATGCACAGGAAATATAAACATTTCCTATCCCATCCCCATTAAACCAAGGCATACAAGAAAGGGGATTAGTTCTTTGTTATTTGTTCAAAAGGGGGTTACCAGTAGTCTCTACAAGAACATAAACCATTCTTAAAATGATGGAAACGGTTAGCATCCCTCACAATAATT
The DNA here is from genome assembly GCA_032191745.1 of Picea mariana. Lineage (NCBI taxonomy): Eukaryota > Viridiplantae > Streptophyta > Pinopsida > Pinales > Pinaceae > Picea > Picea mariana. Next base: position 46,629 of record JASDQU010437060.1, on the reverse strand, counting down.
TCTCGTGCAGTGATCATGGAGATAAATTTGAAGGCAGTATGGCAATTGCCACATACACAAAGGTTTTTAATAATTTGGATAGTTGTCCCAGAGGGTGTGTTCATTAGACCAAAAGCAAGAGACAACTTTTCACTGTGGTGAGAGAGAACATCTTTCTTGTATTCTTCTCCCACATCCTGCAGCAGAGAAAATTTTGTGTCTGGCACATACCCTGACTCCTTCATCCTCACAGCTAGTGTCTCTAAAGTTGCATAGATCTCATCCACTTGTGGGTGCGAGCTGTCTTCTGCAATGAAAGCATGAACTCTCTTATTGATGTCGATCCAGCTACATCCTGGCTGCTTCTTTATTTCCCCCATCTTTCATCATTTTTCTCACTCTTGATACATCATTCCATTTGTCAGCAAAAGCATACATGTTTTCCAACACCACATATGGTGCAGCATTTGATGGTTCCAACTTAAAAATTTGTTCTGCAACACAACTCCCTAACTCTATATTGCTATGGCTTCTACAGGAACCAAGCAATGCAGCCCATCCAATGGCATCTGGTTCAAAAGGCATGTTTTGGATAAATTTCTCAGCCTCTTCAAGATGTCCAGCACGGCCAAGAATGTCAATCATATAGGAATAGGGGTCCTTACTTGGTCATCTCTGTTTGACTTTGAACTTAGGAAAAAGTGCCGCAAAACATTAAGCTTGTTTGTAGTACTAGAAAAGCTTTTTGGTTGTTTGCGGTACATATTGTTTTTCATTTCACTATAATAAGTTTTTGATAGTACCACAGTGTTAATACTTTAAATTGCCAGATAAAATGGACATAGAAATATTTTCGTACTTTCCATACCTTGTCTTCTCTGTTAGGAAAATCACTACCACCAACCTTGCTTTTGTTACTACAGAATCCTTGTAGTTGTTTGTCAGTACAAAATTGTTTTTCAATTTGGTAATATTGTTTTTGATGGTGTGACTGATTGCATATATTTTCAATTACCTGATAAAGTTGGCATGCTTAACTTTTCATTTAGTTTCCACTGCCATAGTTCTTTTGGAATATGTTGTCCAGTAGCTTTATGGTTTTTATTTATACTCCAGCTGTCACTGTGCTTTATTCCATCACAATTTCTTATATTTTGAATTTCTATGGTGAAAAGGGTTCATATTTTTCATAATTTGATTACACTAGTACTTGAGCTTATCTGACAGTCCCACTTTATTCTTGCAAAGACCTTCTTTGATTCCATTCTTTTTTATGGTTGTTGTCAGGTGTGTTTTACATCCCATCATACTAGGTGCAGAGTTAGTTTGTTTCTCACCTTCTAGCTTGAACAAACCGATAGTTATCATTATATGGGTATTTTGCAAGCTTGTCTGTGACTAATGGGAGAGACTCGTGCAGTTGAGGGCAGAGCCAAAGCGAGTGATGATGTAGCACTAGAGACTCTTGGGTGCAACACTGCATGTGTTTGCCAACCTCATAACACTTACGGTATTCAATGTGCAACATTGCATTTGTTTACAAAAATCTTGTGAGAACATTATTCAATGTACCTTAGACATCCTTAGAATTATTGCCTTATTATTCAAGAATGGTGGCAACATTGTTGAATTGCATGAAAGATGTAGCTTCAATGCTTCTGCAGCTACTAGAAGAGGAGTTCAATTTCTTAATAAATAAAAAGGTACCTTTCTTTTCATTGTACGTTTTTGGCATGATTGACTGATACCATGTGCTACAATTATGAATCATGTGTCATAAATTTTGTTTTGAATGTTCATAATTACCTTGCCATAAAAGACCATCCTCTCTTTCTTTATCAACTCTTTCTAGTGATCTGCATATTATTCTCCCCTTTGGTGGTTTGTGTTTTTAGATATTTCTTGTATTATTAATTAATGGCATTAAGGGAAGTTATGTGGTTATGGCCTTATGTTTCGGTATTGTCAGTGACTTTTTTTAAAACATTACATTGTACTTCTTKTATTTTGGTCTTTTTTTATATTGAGATAAAGTCTGTTTCTTTGTTAGACATACCATTGTCATCTTATGCTATTAAGTTTTAACTGTTAAGTGTATATGTTAATCATATTTTTGTGCAGGATCAAATGAACATTGAAACAAAGATCAGAAATATAAGGTTCATTGGGTAATTAGCAAAGTTCAAAATTGCCCTGACAAGTTTTGTATTTACCATCTTGAAGGTGAACTTTAATGCCATTCTTTTGGGCAACATTTTTCTGTCACATGATTTCATTCCACTTTTTATGTTGTAGACAATAACATCTCCGTGAGTCCATAGACTGTGAGCCTTATCATGCTTTTGCACAATAATTATCCCGAGGCAGGAAACTCTTCAAAGGAACTACCACATCTGAGTTTATTGAGTTCTAATATTTTGGCCATCAAACATGTGTTATGGGCTCTTAAACAAACAAATGTTTGCTAGCAAAAAGATATTTTAGGAGATCCAGCTTCTAATTGTAACATTGTCTCCTAAGATGATATATATGTCTTGTTTTGAAGAAAATTAGGAGGCCTACACAATTTCTCTGGTGTTCTGTTGCACATGGTGCTCAAACAAGGTAGCTTTGGTACACAAGTATGTTTTGGAGAGGATTTCTCTCCAAAACATACTTGTGCACCAAACATGCAAATGGTTCGACATCTAGAGAAGCTAAGAGCTGCAAAATTGATAAGAATATTGTTGATATGAAAAACCTTTTTTCTGTAGTATGTTTGGGCCATGGTTGATAATATTTGTTCCACTTCAAGATATTGTGATATACTATCCAAGTGAGCTTTAATATTTACTTAGGAAAATATTTGAATTTTTCTATTTAATATTTTTGTACGTCCAATTGTTCATAAGGTCTTTATCTAATATCATAAATTTAATATTGAGAACTATAAAAGCAAATAGTAAAAGAATAGGAAATCCTCTAATTGAAGCAATGTTTGAGGTCATTATACTCAATTTTGTGGTTGCTGGCTTTTTCAAGTGCCACAGTTCCTTGACGGGAAATAATCTTAGTGAGTTAGTAAAGTTCTAAACAAGTTAACCTTAGACTAGTTTCAACGATTTCTGAGGCCTATTTCAGTGAGGTCTTATTGAGGTGGTATTTCAAATACCGAGGCCAGGGTAGATCTAAAGCCCTCGATTTCAAGGAGTCTGGAACACCATAGTTCTTATATTAGGAACAATCTTAGTTCCAAAGGCCATTTTCAAATTTAGAAAATCCCATTTCAATTTCATAAGCCTGATTTGGTCTCCGAGGCTTTCTTTTTCTGTGCCCCAATTTCAAATTTCTGAGGCCTGGCTTCAAATCCTAATGGTTGATTAGGAGGGAGGGATAGTGCCTCTGCGAAGACCCCATTTTCATAAAGATATATTTTAATAACACACCCACATCCACATCGGTATCCACATCATCCACATCCACACGAGGGGGATGCCGAGCAAACACGCATATTCATCCCACTGGCTACAACCATTCAATCATTCTGTTAGCAGGAGAGCCATGGCCTTTGTGGACACTCTTATTTGCATAAAGATCATGGCATTTTGGGACATATATGTTGCAACAGACCAGACCTCACAACCAATGTAAGAAGTTTAGAGTAAGAAACAAACAAATGCATGAGAAACAGATTGTATAATATTGTTTATGCACTAGTCAAACACCATTATATACATATTTTGTTCGTATGTGAAACACTAACAATAAATAATAAAGATGGAAGGCTAAAATCCATGCCATTTTTCCTTCTATAAGGCTTCTTTCATCTTATATTCAATTTTGGAGATATGGTTGTACTTCCAACACTTTCCCTTTACAGTATTGAAAACTAAGTTTTTACTTACACCTAAAGGAGCTCTATAATTTACAACTGGCCCATGCCGAACTTCAACTAGATCTGCTTGACAAAACAAGCTATAATATTAGAATATCTATAGGCTATTTCTGCATCAGACCCACGCTTAATGGCATCCTAAGCAGAGCATGAATTGCAATAAGTTCTTGTTCCTGAAAATATATTGCATATAGTGTCAAGTCTCTATTGGTGATGCTTGATCCATTCAAGTCTGCAGCTATAAGTTGTTATAACTTGGTGCGAGAATGGCTACGGTCAACAGTAATGTTTGATCCAAATGTAAATAACTGCATATATGTAAATTCAAAGTTTGCATTTTCAAGTGCAATCACCTTCGAGTGGTGCTGAAGTAACATGTGACTTGTACAGACTTTGACAGCTTTTGGTGTTTTGTTCATGATCTGGTCAATTCTCTCTACTACAACAGTGCTTGTTCTTGTTTTCTTTTTATCACACAGGGTCAATCTTTACTTAATTGTCTATATGGTTGGTCTCTAATTTACTCCTTTTTATTGTTATTTTTTTTATATTTTTATTAATCTAGATTCTAGATTTTTTGGAGATCCCTTGGGGACTCCTTCATCACTATTGTAGTTGATTGTACATGAGAGTCCCATTGATCTAATTTGGTCATTTGCAAACATCAATATAATTTCCTTTTTTTTTTCATCATATAACAGAGGTCAGCAGAATCATCATGTTTAGGAACAAAATTAAGCAACGACTCTGTGTATGATGGACAGTTTATAACCATGGTCTTGTGTATGATGGACAGTTTATAACCATGGTCTTTATTAAATTAAGTAGGATAATTTTATTAATGTGCAGAGGTGATCAAAAGAATAGGTCAATGGGACTAGAAAATACAGTAAGTTACAAACATAATGTGGGAATGAAAAAGAAACTCCATAAATCCACAAACTAAAGAGATACAAGTGAAAATTAAAGAGAAGAGCATAAGAAAGGATGACCTAAGAGGGTGAACCCTATAAAGGACAGAAGCACCACTCAGCATTAGATATAGAGGTATATGTAGAGTAGGGAGCGGAGCCATCTCTGTCCTCATTAATCACTGCGAAAGTACCAATGCAGCACCTGATAATGTCCTTTGGGGAGTGCCCGGGGTGGAGAGGGCCTGGCTGGGTGATCCTATGAGGAGCTCGAGGATGGTTAGTTGAAGCTCTCCTAACATTTGAAGCTGAAAGAGGAATCTGGTGATGGACATTTGGTTCTTAAATAGCAATCATCCAACAAAAGGTTGTCATATGTTAGAGCATATAATTTTGTTCATGCCTTAGTAGCTTTTCTAGTTTGTAGCTTATGAATGACTTTCTTGCAGCAATAAATGGTTAAATCCATCCACTGTCACCAATTTGATTCCATCGTGGCTGATCTGGATTTTCAGGGAGGCAACGCAATGTTTTGAATTTGGTATAAAATGACAAACACATAGGGATATCATCAATTTCACTTCTGATGTCCAGCAGAGAGGAAAGACGAGGTTTCAAATTGGCTATAGAACTCAAGGATGTTATCAATTTCACTTTTGTCATTACAGGGCGAGATGAATAAGATCTAAATACTATTGGGGCATGATAAGATGCTTTATTTTTGCTCATGGAAAACCAAAAACAGAGTCTATCTGATAAGTCATAACCAATCAGACATAGTGAGCATATTGATGCAATTGGCTATACAGATTGCTTACTGCCAAGATTGGAGGAAGCAATCATTTTAAAATTATACAGGTTTCTTAGCAAGCTTGTTTCTCTCTGGTCCTACAAATGTATAGTTACTTTGCAACGACACTTTAGAAGGTAGTGCGAACTCAATGTGACATGACATCAGTCCTTAAAGAGCTTTAGATGAATTGGGTAATATTTGGAAGCAGGATTTCTTTGACTTTGTTTGCTATTTCACTGATTCTTTTAACTTCCTACTTGAAATGTCYRATAATTTGTGGACCCTATGCTTGAAACTRTACTTTAATGACATGTACAATTCAAATATTTYAGCTTCCTTCATGGGTAATATTAGATAACTCTTTCATCTAATGTGCAAAAAGTGTAGTGGTTGCTACAATCAATGCATGCTCAAGACACGAGGAAATATGTCACGCTAAAACTTCAGATGCCTACATTGTTTTCCCTCAATCTATCTCAAGACTCATTTCCTGGATTGCCTCCTATAGCCATTTAATACCTTCACATGACGGATTCTTTTAACTTCCTACTTGAAATGTCCGATAATTTGTGGACCCTATGCTTGAAACTGTACTTTAATGACATACAATTCAAATATTTTAGCTTCCTTCATGGGTAATATTAGATAACTCTTTCATCTAATGTGCAAAAAGTGTAGTGGTTGCTACAATCAATGCATGCTCAAGACACGAGGAAATATGTCACGCTAAAACTCCAGATGCCTGCACTGTTTTCCCTAGATCTACCTCAAGACTCATTTCCTGGGTTGCCTCCCATAGCCATTTAATACCTTCACATGATGTTGCACTCTGCACGGTTTTTTCTATTATGCCTCAGTGTATAGGTTTTCTTGCCATGATTGAATACAACGTCTTCTGATTCTGATATTTTAATAGCAACCTATTCATCATCACTACAGCTTACGTCTTCTTATTCATATGCATTTTGTACATGATCCCCTTTAGAAGTGGCAGCATAATTATTAAATTGAACCTTCATTGATTCTACAGAGTCTAATGAAATTTTCTTATCTTGAAAAGATAGAATTAGGTTTACACGCAGAAGCAGAAAATGTCGATGCTGAAAAAACTTTATTAGGTTCTGGATTTCATTAAATGCCCATGGACTATCTAATTTTGCAGCATTTTCTGCACTTATGTGACATACATGATTTTCCTTCAATCTTACTGGGTTAGAATCCTCTTTGCATCACCACTCTTAGTAGATACTAAGGATAACACAGTTAAAGAACTCTCAAATCTGGATCATTAGTGCTTTGAATATGGTTGTTGACTCTGTCCTTTTGGTCCTTAATGTGACCTTCAGATTCCTCGTCATTTTGGTTATTTTCCATCTCATCCTTTTTTTCCTAGGTGCTTTATGTTGTTTGTTAGCTGGCTATGGGTCAGGCCTTTTGTTTCCTTGTTGACATGATTTAAATTGGCTGTAAACTGTAACTTGACATGATATTTTAAGAAGGTTCATTAGCGTCTTTTGAAGATGCTACTAACTGCTTAGCAGCATTCATTGTTTAAGTAGCCACATGAATCTCATCAACAATCCCTTTGTATTTTGGTGCGACCTTCATGAGAGACATTCTCCAATGGTCATATTTCTTAGTAAGAGGTTTACAGGGTGAAAGATCCATATTATTATCAATTTTTTTTGGTATTGCATCATCTAAACATGATTTGTACAAGTGGCATTCTTGGAATCCTTTTGCCATACCTTATGTTGTTTTTTTGATTGGTTGTGTTAATACAAGTGGCATTCTTGGAATCCTTTTGCCATAGCTTTGGAATCCTTTTAAAAATGACCAGCCTTATTGTGGTACTAACACTTGCTTTTATTGCTTGTGTTGGAGTTATACTTTTGGTATTCACCTTCCTTCGTGTTTCCTTGCTTTTGGTTGCTTCTTTTATTAAGATTTCACCTTATGTTGCTCTCTTTGATTGGTTGCAAAGGCTTGTTTTGAGTATATCTTTTCATTGTAGAGTTTATTTTGTCATCCTTTCTCCAATTAGAATCCTCCTAGATCATTAAAACTCAGTAGGTCATTTGTGGACATCAAAACCAAGACTTGTACAAAGACCCTAAATGAATGAAGTAGACTTTTAAGAGCAATAAATATAGGTTCCATATTCTCAACTTGTCACCAACAATGATTAGTTGTTCTCTAATACCTTTAATCTTGGTAAGCCTTAAGGTGATCTATCACTAGATCACCTTTTACCATCTTCAAACTATATGATTAGTTCCTCAAACAAAGAATGTGTATCTCATTTGAGGCCTCATACAATTCCTTTAGTGTCTGCAAAGATTCCCGGGACTTGTCTATATCTTGATTCTTACATATGCAAATAATACCATTTGTCATTGYTATTCTAAATAATACCTTTAATCTTGGTAAGGTTATCTATCGCTTAATTACCTTCTACCATCTTCAAACTATATAATTGGTTCCTCAAATAAAGCATATTTGTCTCATACAGACCTTAGAGTATTTTTCCTTATGCATGATGGTAGTTTTGAGTCTTGACCTTCAAATTCTATTTCTTATGGAGGATAGCATAACAACGATCCAAATTTGAAGTTGCAGTGGGTGTCAGTCTTGAGTATATTTTGAGCATTTCTCTTTTCCAATGTCCTTGAGGTATTTCTCCTGCTATGTGGTGACTATCTTTCAATGCTTTATTTGAGTAAACCAACAGTCCCTTTGTTTTTTGACAACAGATTTTTGTTAGGGTGGCCACTCTTCGACTCTCTTTTGGTGCCTATTTTTTCAAATATTTATCTTGCCTTCAAATTTCTTTCTGAATGTTTCCCTTCAATGAATTGTCTCTTCCTTCTACATAGGATGTTCCTTTAGCTTCCAATCAGTGTTTTCTGGCCAACAACAATGGTTAGGCATCTCTAGTATTAACGCGATTGTCTGTCCTCCTCAATAGTAGTGAGCCCTACTTCATTTATCTTCCTTTCTCTACTTTTATTTTGGACAACATTGTTTTCACTTTGTTTTCCTAGATTGGAAAATATCCTCTCTTTCAATGCTTTTTCCTCTTAACTTCTACAAGATGTTTTGAATCAAAATGGAAGCTAGGTTGTAACTTTCTAAAATATAATTTCAAACACATCAAATCTTACCAAAGAAAAATTGAAGGCAAACATTCACAATCTTTTGTATGTTTGGTGCTCTCTTCAAGTGGTGTGTGCCCCCCCTTCAACTCAATTTATTTTCTCAGGCTCTCAAAAATACTTCCACTTTGATAGCTTCTTGGTTTTTTCAGAGCAAACTTGCACAAGAAACAAGAACTTCCACAATAAACTTTCATCTTTTTCTATTGCTTTGGAACATGAATTTGTAGTACAAAATTTCTTATCAAAATTGGTTGTTGAGGATGAGTTTCTTATGTTTTGTTGAGGTTCAAAGATGATTGGAGATAAGATAAGATAATTTTATTAATGTCCAACAAATGACCATAAAAGTAGTGCAATGGGACTAAAAGGTATGCCAACAATGTGGGAGTGAAAGCAACTTCTATATCAATATTGAAAGCAAAAGAAGGTGAAAGAAAGGAAGCATAACCAAGTGTCTAACCTTGGTTGTACAATTCTAGGGGGAGTGTCAGAACAAGGAAGCTCTGCTCTCTCACCATCCAAGGTCAAAGGAAATTAGAAACTTTGGAACAAACTCTAGCTACTCTGTTGAATCTGGAGGGTAGTCCGGAGGTCCGGAAGCACCGTACACTAGGGTGCATCTATAGCTGGTTTGTTTATCAGTTTGATGGTGCATGGTTTGTAGCCTAGCATGAAAACTTCTCATAGGCCTCAAAGTTGTTGGTTGGCCACCTGGATGGGATGAAGAGAAATGGTTTGAGGCCTCATTGATCTATGGTCTAAATTATCTCGAGAGGCTGTCGGTCACTTGTTACTTTGATCAGATGAAGTAACCTGGAAGTTTGAGGTGATCATCTTGGTGATCTTAGGGTGGGGTGGGGCAACCAAAAACTGAGATTTTTCACTGAGTATTTCTTTCACGAAGAGACCAAGGCATCTCTGGTTGTAACTTGTGATATTGGAAGAAAGTGTAGAGCGAGATCCCCGAATTTTGATATAGGTAGTAGTAACAACTTCTGATTGCATAGTAACAGGGGCACCTATAAATGATACACCTCTCCATCTCAAGTTTGTGTAAGTGACACATCTGGAAAGTCTTGTCTAGCTGTAGGATATGGTGGTTGGGTTGTCTCCAAAATCTATGGTATCCCACCTGAAACTGACCTGGAGACCTCTTTAAATGTTAGAGCAAGACACAGGGGATGAAAATATTACTAGTTTTATCTTCATTGAATCATGATTAATAATAGACAGAAAATATTACATCAATTTATCCATTTTAAAATTTAAATAGGTGATTCCATACATACACTTCATAGTGATGACACAATTTTCTATTTATAGTCTTTAATACAAAAATTCCAACATGATCAATTATCATAGATGAAAAGGTTTCGAAGAGAGAAAGTCGTCAACACAGGGTTACAGAGAGAGAGAAGGCTTGGAATGACTACTAGGTCTTGATATTGATATTATATTTTTTTTTTAAATACCTACACAACCATCGCAATTGCAACATCTTTCACTCTCTTCCCGTCATTGTTGCCACGTCGGGCTGTTTTTCTTGCCACCTTCTGGACGTCGTTCTTGCCACATCCAAGAGTGTCGCTCCCATAGCAACCACGACGGAGATGATACCTCATCCCGTTGCTCTTTCCACCTTCAGAACGTCTCTCTTCCCACCACTGAAACGTCGCTCTTGCCACCTTGACAACGTCCCTCTTGCCACCTTGAAACGTCTCTCTTCCCACCTCTAAAACGTCTCTCTTGCCACCTTCACAACGTCGCTCTTGCCACCTTAAGAATGTCACTTTTTCCACCTCTGGAATGTCTCTCTTGCCACCTTTATAACGTCTCTCTTGCCACCTTCAGAATGTCTCTCTTGCCACCTTTAAAACGTCTCTCTTTCCACGTCTGAAACGTCCCTCTTGCCACGTCTACTACATCAGTATTGCCATGACCTAGACGTCAGTCTTATGACATCAATATGGGGTTGAAAAATCTAATTTATGATGACATGTGGCATCATATAACGTCGCAATACAGACGAAAACTATGTCGTCAGAAAAACGACGTCCTGTGAAACGACGTTTGAGGGGATCCCAGGTTTGTCATTCTTTCAACAATATAAAGTGGCAATTACGTCGAACGCGTCATTGAAATTTGATCCAAATGCACTAGTGTAAATAGTCTGTCTCAACCTGGACCAGAATGGTATGATCCAGGGTCTTGATTTCCATCGTCCCTAAGTATGAATCTAACCATGTGATTACAGGTGATGAAGTCAAACATGGTAGAAACCACTTGATTACCGGTCAATGATGAGAACCGTTAACAAGTGTGAGGTAAATCACCATTGATGTCAATGACTCCCAAGGTACCCTAGTACAATCCAATGAATGTGAATAAATGGGTTGAAATCGACCACTCGATGGAATCTCTCAATTAGGGTTCAATGATGTGAACCCACTTTTGAAAGCGAAGAGACCTACCATTGAGGCATGCAGACTCTAAGGTATTGAATGATTTCTAAGTCTCATTCTTGGATAATGAGTTGAAGTCGACAGGAAAAGACTCGTCACATGAGGGCCTTAATGTATCCCCCATCAATGACACGAAATAAGTGACAGATTTGAAGTAGATCAGAGTATGAATTGATTCAAAACTAACTCAGAGAAGGCCGACATGGTAGAAGATTTATAACTGCAAATGGCCGAATTGATAGAAGTATTATTCAGGTTGGAATTCTCTTGAACATATGAACGACACGACAATGGTCTTGGAATCATTGAGTCAGGGAGGACCCAACATATGGACATGCAGATGGTAAAACATGAGACAAATAGATTTCCCAACCTAGACACAATGATGAAGGGGGGTGCCATGTTCAAGAGCGACTACTACTGCCACTAACACAAATACAAAGACACATTTATTTCCCAAATTTCCCCCACCATTTCTAGCGAGTAACTCTTTATTTTTACGCAAGATTGAGGAGGATAACATATGCTTGTTTATGTAAGCTCATCCTTCATACGAGTCCCTCAGACTATGTTTAACGAACCATAAGAAGGAGTGGTTCGGTCCCATATGGGTCTTTCGATGTTTGTGTAACAAGTCCAAAGAGAGAAAACTCAAGGTTTTTTCATGTTTAGGGAGTTTGAAAAACACTTAAAGAGAACTCCATCGGTTCCTTTTTTGTAAATTAATCTTATGAGACCGAAAAAGTGATAACCTACCACTCATCAAATGTTTCTTCAAATACTTTTACGAGCGTGAAAAGAACAAGGTTGCTCGACAATATTTTCGTTTTTATGGAGCGTGAAAAGATCTTAAAGGATATTACATAGGTTTCAGTTTTCATGTTACCATTATGAGTTCGAAAAAATGACAAAAGACTACTTGATTGCATTCTCATGGTTTCACGAGTGCAAGAAAGAATCAAGACTTGCTCGAGTTTTTCCTGGAAAATCCTAAAAGGATATGCGACAAATGTAAAAAAAAGAACCAAAAAGTGGATCCTTGTTTCATCGTTTCACTCCTAGACTTTTTATCTGCAAAAATAAAACACTTGCAAAGTCGTTAGGACTTTAGGGTTTAGATAAAACATATAAAATAATATAAAAATACAAATGAAAAAGTGAAAAAATCAATAAAAATGGGTAAAAACCTCATTTCACTATTTCACCCAAACCTTTCTTAAACCCCCTATTTACCTAGATTTTCAACTGCGAATTGTGTAGGGCACGGCTAATCATTCGATGAACCGTCTTCATAGAACATGTAATCTTCATTTCCTCTATCTTTCCATGGATTAAAATTTGTTTTTCATTGGTTAAAAAATAGATTTCTAAGTTAATTTTTGGGAGTACCTATGTGCGAAGTTCATCGCATGCACCCTATATCGGTCCCTGTGGTGATCTAGGATCATCGTAGGATGCCATATAGCTAGTCTGTGATGACTCTGCACTATGCAGATTCCCTGTCCTGCAACGTGCGCATCTCAAAAAGTTTTTAAAGATGCAATTGCCAATAAAAATGCTCCAGGGAAGGAAATTATGATGCTAATCTCTCTTTATGGCTTCAATGCAGGTTTTCCACAGTCAGAATGTTGGAATGGTGTGAGAGAGAGAACAAGGAGGAAGACTACTTTGTCGGGAATGACCCGGGAATGGTAATGTCCATACGACAGTGTGGGTTGTTGAAATTCTTCAAAATCCAGGGTATGAGGTCCCAGTTGAGATTACTCGAGTACCTAGTTCACATGTGGGATGTGAACGAGTAGGTGTTTCATGTGGGTGCTCATACTCTTACGATAGATAACAAGGATATCCACTTCTTAGCTGAGTTATCTCACTGTGGGTCTCGAGTAACAATTATAGGTAGTAGGGGTGGCGATGAGCCTATGAACCACTATATCAATGAACATTGTGTGTCAGGTACCCAGAAGCATAGCGGTAAAGTCGCTATAAGATATGTCCAAGAATTGTCTCTACGGACCACCCTCTATACCATCACATGCATGGAAGGGATTGCAACTCCCCATATGTCTCTTCAAATCTATTTTCAATATGCGCTGGAGTGTATGGAGCCTCGAGTTTTCAACTGGTGTGAAGGGGTTCTCAAAAGTATGAAAAAACAACTGACCAAGTGTAGGAGTAGTGGATTGAAACAGTTCGGATACGGGTCGATTTTGGTATCCTTAATCCTAGAGAGGGTCCTAGTTTTTTTCTTACAGGTAGAGTGGGGTATACCTTCCCCACAGTATCCAAGAATGAAGAGGTGGGTCGACCTCATGGAACGACATGCAGTTGGTCCCATCGTTAGATATAACGATGTTTTCTTCGACTAGTTGAGAACTCAAATTCTCATGGTCAACGACTATGCATATGTTGGGCTAGACTTCCAAGGATATTCAAACTTAGCTCTTCCCAAGGGTTCCCAATGGGGGGACATAGGTAAGAAGGAAATTTTTTTTATATCATGTTTTTGTTATTTTTAAAGATATAATTTTTTTTTATGTTATTTATCCAACGACTAATCAAATGCTCTTTGATGATGCAGATGTGGGACCTTATCTTCCTCCAAGTTCTTCCCCTATTCATAGGTGAGGGGAGAGAGGTGATGTAGCAGGAGTACCTACTGCTGACTTCAAGACTCTAGAAAAAAATTTGGAGGGACTCACGATGAAAATCCCAGATGCCTCTATTGATGATATTTTGAGGCATTACCAGCGCCACATAGTGGGCGTGTCTTCTTCCATCGGTCGACTTCTTCGTAGAGTAGCACGGGAAGTCTCATGTTATAGCGAGAAACATCCTTGATGCTCTATTGTATATGAAGCCATGTGCTTCACATTTTTGATATTTTGGTCTTCGGACAAGAGCAATTTTTGTAAACTTTTATCATTATATATATGAGGCTTCTACCAGCTTACTTGTTATATATACAAAGTGTGATTGGATTTTATAAATGTCTCAAATTTTTGTCTAACACATAATTAGCCAAATCATTTATTAATGTATTTAGACATCTAGGAATGTGTTGATATTCAATGTAATCAAAATGACCTTCCAAGAGGCGAATTCGTAAATATACCCTTAACAACGTAGGACTTTGAATGTAGTAAACATTACTCAACTGTAAGACTACTAAATGTGAATCGAGGCATCCAATAAGGTGACGGGTTTTGAGTGAAACAACGTTGTTCAATAATTCTATGACTACATTGTATTCCACAATATTGTTAGTTGCACGACCAAGGTAAACATCATGTAGAATAATCAATTCATTCGTAGGTGCATAGATTGCCCAAGCAAGAAATGCTAAGTTATGAGTACTACGACTAGCGCCATCAGGAAATCCAATGTAGGATAGCGAAGACACCGACAGCTAGAAACCAAGCACAACGCAAGGTAAGCAGTTAAAGGTCAAAACCAAACAACAAAAAATCACACAAGAGTATGATACACTAAAAGTACAAGTGCACTCATGCAAAAAATGATTGAAGCATAGTACTTCTTCAAGTAAATCCAATTTCTGGGTTCACTCAAAGGAATTCCATCATAATCAACCAGCTCATAAGCTCCCTTCTCCAACACTCATTTGACAATGTAAGGACCCGCCACATGGGATCAAATTTACTGGCCCCCAGCAAATCACGATCTTTCTCGTAAAGAAGAACTAGATCACCTTCAGAAAAAACACGTGGCTTGACATGTTTGTCATATTGGGCTTTAACATGTTTCTTCTAAGTTTCAATAACTAAGGCAGCATCATGACGGGTTTTGTCTAGTTGCATAAAATACAAAAGACGCTCCTCTTTAGTAGAGGTGTTAGGGAGAAGTTCAACGACTAGTTTCAAAGATGGTATCTCACATTCAATTGAAAAAATTGCTTCGATATCGTATACTAACTTGAAAGGTGTGAACTTTGTTGCAGACTTAATGGATGTCCGATAGGACCATAATGCTGAGAACAACATCATGTGCCAATTTGTCTTATGAATTCCTATCATCCATCAAAGCATAGTAATGAGAACCTTGTTGATTTCTTCAACCTGGCCATTGTCCTGTGGATAATAGGGGGTTGAGTTTTCATGGCGAAGACCCAACTTGTCAGTAAGTTTAGACATCTTAAAATTTTGAAAATGACTACTGTGGTCAGTAAAGATGGCTTTAGGGACACTAAACCTAGTAATGATATGATTGAATATGAACAATGCTCCAGTTTTCTTGGTGTTATCGAATGTAGTCATCGCCTCGACCCATTTAGTGAAATAATCCACAACGACAAAGATGTATCCATGCCCCCCCATCCGAGTGAGGTTTACATGTCATGAATTCAATGCCCCATTTGGTGAATGGACCAACATAAACTACAAGATGTAAGGGATCAGGATGAGATCAGATCTTGTTGTTATAAGTTTGACAAGCATGGAATTTTTGGACAACAGTAATTCAATCCTTAAACAAAGAAGGCCAAAAATAACCAGCTCATAAGATCTTTTGGGCAGTGGCATACCCAAACATATGACTGCCACATGCTCCAGAGTGAAATTCATTCAAATATTTCTCAGCTTCATCATATGTGAGACATCGATGAAAAATGGAATCAATACCATGATGGTAAAGGGTATCACCAAGGATGATGTATTGACGGGCTTGATACTGTATACAACAATGATCTGTACTAGAAAGATCAGGCCAGAAAGTTTGAGTATGGAGATAGATGATGATATCTCCGTACCATACATCATTATAATTGATCACAAAACAGGATTCTTCAGGTAAGGAATCCTCTGCCACATTTCCTGTCTCAGTGGAGGGATGGTCACATATCAATTCAGCAAAAACCAAAGATTTCTTAGACTAGGCGCGATCAAACTCCAAGTCAAACTCCTGGAGAATAACTATCCATTTGGAGTACTTTCCCCCAAGAAATTGTTGAGTAAGGATATGTTGCATGGGGTTGCAATCGAGAATGACAGTGGTTCTGCGTAATAATATGTAGTGACAAAAACGTTGAACAACTTGAATAGCTTCCAAAGCCAGTTTCTCCACATGTAGGTATTTGGTCTCGGTAGTCGTAAGACTCTGACTCAAATAGTATATCACATGTTCATCATGTGAATCATCCTCTTGGACTAAGACCATAACAGTGGTACAATCTGAAGCAACTAAGTAGAGGAAGTAATATCAGCTATAGTCAGCTGGAAACAACAATGGTATATAGGTTAAGGTGAGTTTCAAATATTCAAAGGATTTGTTTACAGTATCGTCCCATACAAACTCGTAACCTTTATTGAGTAGCTGAGTGAATCCTTTCGTTAGTTCAACGTAATTGGGAATGAAATGACGCAAGAAGTTTGCCTTCCCTTGCAAACTTTAGAGATGGTGTAGTGTGGAAGGAGGAGGTAGTTTAAGGATAGCCTCAACCTTTAAGGGGTCTACTTGAATCCCATGTATCGACACAATAAAACCAAGAAGCCGGTTGGAATCCACACAAAAAATGCATTTGTGTGGGTTCAAACGTATGCAATAATAATGACAGCGTACGAAAATGGCCCGTAAATGTGCCAGGTGATCTTGACGATGCATGGAATGCGTCAAGAGATCGTCAATATAGGGTTGCACAATGTGCTTAATATCATGAAAATCGTAAGACATAGCGTGTTGAAAGGTCGCACGAGCATTCTTGAGACCAAAGGGTAATTTTTGATAGGAAAAGGTTCCCCAAAGGAAAATAAAATCAGTCTTGTGTTGGTCCGCGGGTAAAATATTAATATGGTTATAGCCAGAGAATTCATCCATCAAGGGAAGATTTCACTCTCAGCACAGTCATTAGCAATCTGGTCAACGAAAGGGATCGGGTAATTGTCCTTAGTACAAGCCTTATTTATGTCCCTATAATCTACACAAACACGGATGGTTCCTTGTTTCCTATTTACCGCAACAAGATTGGATACCCAATCAGTCAAAGCCACGAGATAGACAAAGTCATCTTTAAGAAGTTTTTCAACTTCAATCTTGATAGCATCAAATTTGTGTGGATGTATTGGGAGAAGTCTCTTTCGAACGGGTTTAGCATCTAGATATGTCTTAATCTCATGCACAATGATATCAGGATCAATACCTGGCATTTCTTCATAACTCCAGGGGAAAACGTCACAAAATTCTTGGAAAAGAGCTCTATACATGTGTACCTCTTCAGTAGAACATGAGGCCCTTATGTGAACATTCTCCATGACTCTAGGTTTAATCGATATGTCAAGAGGAATGGTAGGTGATAAAATTTTACTCAAGTTTACTTCATACAAAACATTGTGTGTTGACTCAAGAACGGAAGAAACAAAAACAACGGTCGACGGGGTTGAAATCCGTTGGTAGCTCTCTATGGTATCGTGTTCTAGGAAGAGAATGGAATGATGATGCCCATATTCCCATGGAGTATCTTCTATATACATGAATGACATGATCATCTCATCTGTAGGAAATATCACATGAAACGGATCAGGAGATGAATCACAGAGATAAGGAGAAGAGTGGGTTGTCGATTGAATAGCTTGATAAGTGGATTCAATTAGACTTAAAGGAATTATGTCACCGTAACGAAGGTAGTCATGAGAGCTAGGTACTACCCATGGGTCATATGACTCAGGGGTTTCAAGAACAGTGGTAGAAATCATGTTAATCAAAGCAACAAAAGGAGGAGGGATATCGGGTGGTGGGATTGGAAATGTACCCATCAAGGTTGAATCTTTTAAAAGACCCATGCTGACATTCTCGTAACCGGGGGGTGTCTTTGAGATAAAAGGAATGTTGCTAGTATGAGAATCGAAATTAAAGAAGGCCAGTTGGTAAACAATTTCCTTGGTGCGGAAACCATATCACACAGAAAAGGGTAGACACAACTGTGTGCATGGAATCGATCCAACTATGACCAAGTAGAATATTATAATCAAGAGGTGTATCGAATACCTCAACCTCTACATTGACCAATTTACCTTCTAATGTAATAGACAACGAGGGAAGACCATCGTAAGGTTTAAAACCTATACCATTGAAAGCCTTAAGGGTATTTTGTGACTTGATAAGAGCAGGGGAGCTAATAGCTTTCCAACACGTAATGGACATAACGCAAGTCGAGGCTCCTTCATCAATAATGGTTCTACAGATATTCTTGTTTTCAACAACAACTGGGATCTGAAACGCTAACTAAGGAGGAAGCCTTAGAATGTGATCTTCCAAGTCAAATATTATCAAGTTAGTATTCGTAGGATCAATTCCACCAATGGCCTTTAACAATGCCCTCCATTGAGTAGGACAAATTTGAAGGAATTCAAGAGCTGACATCACAGAAGGTGCTTTCCCAAGGTCCTCTACTATGCTATGGATTTAGGCAGCACGTGCGTGAGGATTGAACGCATAATTTCGAACAATGCCCTTGGGATAAGGATGAAGAAGTGTATCGAGACCCAGCCTTTCGATATGAAGAGGACCATTTGGAGGTGAATTTGGGGGAGGAGGTTGAACCAAAAAAGGTGGTATATCATCAACTTTCTCTTTTGATGAAGAGAAATCTTTGGCTCGAGTTGCGACTGCAACTTCATTCTTTTTAGAGTCACCAGCACACATAAGAACATAAGATGAGGTAGAAGGATAAGCTTAGTCATGAATGACCAGTTGGGTCTTCTACTAAGAAGGGAAATGTTGTGAAAAAATGGCGGGTGTAGGAGGCTTTTTGGTCCCTTGGAGGAACTTAGTAACTTCAGCATGTCGTGGATAATATTTCGTGTAATGATCATCACCACAAATAAGGACAGGGTAAGGAGGCTTATGTTTATCTTTCTCATCAACAGGTTGCATTTTGGACTTCTCAGATTGTGGATTATTATTTCTATCCTCCTTATTCTTACCCTTCCCTTTCTTTTTATTTTGTTTTTTCTCGGTAGGTGTGGATTGAACTGAATTAACTTCAGCAGTCTTACTAGAGGAATTAGTAGGAGTAGGAGTATTTTGTACATTAGAATTATTAGATTTTGGATTGGTGTGACCACCGTGCGTAGACTGGATCTCAGCATGAAAAGTGCCAATCACACCATCACCAGCATGAGAAGCTATTGAAGGTGTTGGGGTAAAATTTGTGGAAGGACGAGGAGCATCAGGGATAAAATCGTAAAGTGTTCCCATTTACGAATAAACGAGATCTAGATACTAATCACAACTAATCGCCTTCTCTTCAGTGACAACACCACCCATGGAAACATCATGAGTGATAGGTCCAATGAGTGATTTGGTAAACCACTCAACCAATAGTTGATTAGGAAGGGGAAATTTGATTAAGCATCTTCTCCTCCTCCACTCATGGATGTGATCAGAAATATGAGTGGACAAGGATTGTTTAAAATAGCTCAAAATTTCGGTTCCTGTCTCGTATCAAATTGGAAACTGGTAATGTGTCAAAAAGTCCATGTCTAGGGTGTTAAAGTCATTAAATAATCCTCGTGGTAACTTGATGTACTATTTTTCTATCGAACCTGTGAGAGTTCATTGGAAAAGTCGTAATCTTATGGAGTCATCCATCAAGGAGTTGGATGAACACCACAGATGAAAAGTCATAACATGCTTATTCAGGTCTTCTCTTGCTCGACCATCAAATTTAGGAATGTCAGACGGTAGTTTGGCCGATATGACGGGACAATAAGGAGAATGAAAAATAGGATCATTCAAAATCTTAAACAAATCTGGTAAATCCAAAGTGGCCAAAAAAGGAAACTGTCAGTTCACTTGAGGAAACTGGTAGTTCTGAGGGGGGAGCCCTGTAGGTATACCAATAGAACCATAAGTAGTCTGTAGATAATTAGAGAGTCCTGACAGATTCAGTTGTGGAGGAGTTTGAGGCAGATAGCCCACAAGGTTGGGTTGATTAGGTATGTTCCCTTGGAAAGGAACATTGGATTGAAAGTTTTCACCCCAAGTGGGATTCAAAGAACCTGGATATGGTTGACTGAGGTTAGGGGGTACAAAATAATTGACTTGAGGATGTTTCCCCCCAGATGGTTGTATATTTCCTTGGAAAGGAAGGTTCCAAGGTTGAGATTGTAACACAGGTACATGTTTTCCATAAATTGGGTAGTGGACTCCAACCTGAGGTTTCCCCCCGAGTTGAGGTTGTCCCCCAATCTAAGGTTGTCACAAAAATTGAGGTTTCCCCCCAGCTTGAGGTTGACCTCCAACATGAATTTGGAAACCATAAGTGATAGAATGACTGGTGCCTCCAACTGGATTGGAGCCACTAGAGCTAGGATGATGAGATTCTCCTAACAAATGTGGAGGAGGAATGTAAGGCCCTCCGGAGAGAATCTGGGCAGGTGTAGGAACGAACTGACTCGCAGTGTTATAACCAAGAGGAACAAAAATTCCAGACCCTCTAGATGGATTATGGGTAGGGATAGTGTTACACATTATTTTCATCATCCCTATGATCGTTAATGATGTAAACCTATATGTTTCCTTCGGAGGGGTCAGTGGCCTGAGTTCCTGAAGAAGGAAGGGAGAAGAACTTTTCCTGAGAAAAGTAGTTGCATTTTCCTTTGTAAAACCCCTATAAAAAAGGAAGTTCGTAGGCTGCATTATAGCTAGGGTGCGAGAATGCCTGATTCTCGCAGGTTGCATCATAGCTAGATCACGAGGAGTTCGCAGTCTGCTCTATAGGCAGGGTGTGAGAATGCTTACACGTGGGAAAAATGAGTGTTTTCTTGAATCTTCTAGAAGTAGAAACTTCCATGGTGAGGTGGCATCTGAATGGTTTGGATCTTACTCACTTTCATGATTTAGTGGGATCATCCTAGCCTCCTCACCTTATCCTCTTCAGCTTATAAAAGGAGAGGAACTCTCATGGAGAAGGGCGAAGTTGGATTTGGCTTGGAATTCTTAGCTTGGTTGGAGTGTCTTTGAGTTTTGCCTCTGTCAAGATAGATTGTGAATATTATCAGATCTATGCTCTTAGAATTCTTGGAATGGAAGTGTGTGGGGAACGAAGGACAGTTGGAAAGGATCTTACGACATCAAGGCCATGGTTGTAATCTCTCTTTCACATTCAATATGATATAGTAATATGATTCTTTCCTATAAAACTTGTTGTGCTTTATTGTATGATTCCTTGATCATATACATAGGTTTATATTGAGTTCATGTTATTGCTATCACTTTGGTTGGTTGTATTCTTTTGCAGGTTCATCATTGTATGAGTGTTGGAACGGATTTAGGATGGTGATGGCGAGAGGAGGCGATGTTTAAACGATATGTCACCTATCCCTCTTTAGTTAGTAAATTCAATATCTAAAACTTAAGGAAAGCGTCACGTTCTGGTGTTTTTTGTTCTAGATCTAGGTGGATCTAGGGAGATCAGTTAGTGTCTATACCTACCAATTTATCCGATAACAAAATTGGTGACCATAGTGGGGAACATATTGTTTCCTAGATAGTCTAGTTTCCCTTCCTTTGATTGCTTGTTTTTTGGTTTCTGAGTCTGTGGGACATCCATCCAGACTCTTTGGATCTAGAAGTTCACTTAGATTCCCTATCCTTTTTCAAAATTTTCTTTGATTATAGACATTCTCTCACTGCACCTCTCTACAGCCTGTGAAAACCATTGATTTTCGCACCCTGCTATTAGACCCAATGCGAACTTCTCGCACCATACCAGTGTCCAGCCTGCGAGAATACCTAATTCTCGCACTGTACTATACTGCTAGGCTACGAACTTGTTTATAAACTTTTTTGGATTGGGTCTTGTCATCTTTTGATGACCCAGTTTTTCATTGATCGGTTGGATTGAACTTTTGGAGCCTGTATTGATCTGTTTACAGTCTACTTGACATTCTTTGAGTTGCTTTTAGCCATATTTTCTTTGTTTGGTTTTGAAGGATTAATCTCTTGCTTTGAGTGTCTTTCAATTCCAAAGCCTATGTTTTCTTTAGAATTGTTTAGGGAAAGATCATATTTCTTCTGAATAGTTCACTTTAAAAGAAAACTTTTAGTTTGGGTTTCTTTGTTTTAAGAAAGTTCATTATTTCTTTTAGTGAAATTTTTGAAACAAAAAGATTTAATTTCTTTCTTTATATTGGATTGGGGCCATCCTTGCATTTGAAGTAGCGGAATTGCATGATTCTTGGCATTTTTTGATCTTAAATTCCAAGAATCGTGCATTGGTGTACAGTACCTTTTTCTCATTGGTGTACATTACCTTTTTCTCATTGGCATTTTGGGGGGGGGGGCATGAATCGTGCATTGGTGTACAATACCTTTTTCTCATTTCTTGAGAATCTTAATATCGATGAGTTTAATATATTTTGGGACATTGTGTATATGGGAATGATAAATGTTTTCTCCTTCTCATAGCATAGCTTTCATCGAAATGAAAAGATTGCATCTTCATCTCTTTGCATAAATTTCGAGTCGGTCAAAACATCATATTGTTCACACCATATTCCTAATGAGTAACAACAGCCATAAAATAAAGCGCTTATAAAAACTGATTAGACATTTTTTATACTTTCTGGTAGCAAACCTACATTAGATTAGTTATAGGGATTTGGAATAGGTGTGAAAGATAACTTTCCAAAGTTACAAACAAACATAGAATCTTGAGTTAGGGAGCGCTTAAATCCACTTATTACATTTTGTCCTGGGAATCCCTTCTAACACAAGGGTCAATCACGAGGTCGCATTGAGACTGGCAGAGTTACTCACCCTGCTTTGTTTGTCTTGGTGTAGATATTACGTGTATTATGGGGGTCGCTTGAGAGGTATACCCAAAATGATGAGTGGAAGCCTTTCAAGTTGATTTTAGGCTCGATACCCTGCCCTTGCACGTGGATTAGACTATCGATTGTTTCCCCAGGCATCATTGTAGTGATTGGTAACCTTAGTGACCTATATCTTTAGGGTCTTTACACAAGGTGAATGTGGAGGGGCAAGTCTTCACGGTACCTGGAATCGACGTTGTCCAAACTCACTCGGGCTCCTTGGAGGGTATACCCATGATTATGTGTGGGAGCTTGAACCAAGGTGTAAGTCCGTTAAGAAGGTCGTCAACATAACTTTTCCACCCGCTCTATCTCATCCCCTTCTTACATTGTTCTCGCGACGTTGGATTTCATCACCAACTAGTGTGCTCATTGTGAGAAGGTTTTGTTTGCTTGCTTGCTTACTAGATTTTTAGCATGTGTTGTTTGTTCTCCCTAGTGGACTCTAGATTGGATTTTTGTTTTTAATGACATCAGTTCCTGAAATGACCAATGAAGGAACCTATGCTCCAGGGGAACCTTTTGTTTTTCCTTCTTACAGAAACATTGGTCCTCCTCACATCACTACTTTGAGTCTTCCAAGTCTCACAATTGGATTACCAGTATGGTTATTTTCCACTCAGGTAATCCCGAATGCAGTAAGTGCTTCGGTCGTAAGCACTTCCCCCCAAGAGCATCAACCTCATGTTGATCCTTCACCTTCTTCACCAATAAGATCTTCTTCGCCTTATTCACTTGCAAGGTCTTCTTCCAATTCATCTTCTTCATCGAGTGAAAGATCTCAAGCTAGTAACTTGGTGGATAAGAAGAAAAAGAAATGAAAGAATAAGAAGAAGAAAAATAAGCAAGGATCCAAACCTCCAACCACTGTCAAACATGTTGGAAAACAACCAGTTATTGTTAATCGTGCTAGGAGTGTTGATGATGTCAAGATCATCCAAACAACTCATAAGCCCAAGTACCCTTGCAAGCTTTGCAAGGGTATCCATCTTCTTAAGGATTTCCCTGGTCTATCCAAGGTTATAGAAGTTTTTTCTACACACCCTCGCCAACCCGTGTCATCAGCCTCTAAACAACATGTTGATGACCTCTCGTCAACTAGTCATGATAAAGTTGGGAAGAATAAAAGTAGAGCCAAGTTCCTATGTATGTTATGCAAAGGGCGTCATATAACTCATCTTTTCCCTCATATGGACAAAGCCTCAAAATTACTGGAAGACATGACTATTTCACAGCCTCAACTTCCAGCTTCTTATCACAAGCTTTCTCTCAACCCACCTGTAGTTGATGGAATGATCAATCTGGTTCCCCCGTCAGTCAATCCGGTTGATCAAGTGGTCAATCTAGTCACGTCCTTAATTGAACCAATTGACAAAGTGGTCGATCTGATCCCATCCTCGCTCGATCCCACTCTCCCTTTAGAGAGTGTTAACAAAGTGGTTGATCCAATCCCATCTTCGGTCGATCCCACTCTCCCTTTAGAGAGTGTTAACAAAGTGGTTGATCCGATCCCATCCTCAGTCGATCCCACTCTCCCGTTAGAGAGTGAAACCCAAGTGTTCGATCTGTTTCCACCTGTCGACCCCATTCTTCCCTTGGAGAATGAAACCCAAGTGGTCGATCTGATCTCTCCATCAGTCGATCCTACTCTCCCGCTAGAAAGTAAACCTGATATTGTCCATGTTTTTCTTGTTGATACAAAATCTAACATGCCGGTGGGTATTCCTCCTTCTCTCATGGAACCCCCTCCAAGTAATGAGGCTATCTATTTTGATTGGGGTGTGCTAACTGGACCTTGTCTTCCCTCTCACATTCCTTTCCAGATTATAGTACAGGTTTGTGGTCAATATGTTCCTCAGACACTGATAGATGATGGTGCGTCCGTTAGTATTTTGTCCTCTTTTGCTTGGCAAGCTTTGGGTTTTCCTCAGCTTGTTACAGTTACGCAGAATCTGTTAGCTTTTAACAGAAGAACTAGTCAACCTTTAGGGACCCTTCCTCAGTTTCCTGTAACTTTGGGAGGGAAAACTGTCTTTATTGACATCATGGTAGTCCAAGACCCCTTGGATTTCTCTTTACTCCTTTGGAGAGATTATGTCTATGCCATGAAAGCTATTGTGTCTACTCTTTTTTGTGTGATATCTTTCCCTCACGATGGACAAGTTGTGACTGTTGATCAACTTTCATTCATTGACCCTGACTAGATTACCTCCCTAAATGGTTCTTATATGCGGACGATATCGCCCCCGCCACAGGTCAATTATGTGGCATTGTCGCCCATGGCTTCAACTTCTGATGACTTAGATCCAGTTGTTGACATGGTGATCTTTTAGATAGGGTTGTTAGAGCCTGATCTCTTTACTCTTGTCGTGACCCTCGACATGGTGTCCTTCTAGAGTGTGTTTCTTCCTTCCAGTGAAGACCTCTTGGAAGCCATGACCATGTTTTGTCCCTTGACATGGTGTCATTCCAGAGAATTTTCCTCTTGGAATCCATGATCAAGAAGAGAGGCTCTGAGGATAGTTTTTGCATCTTCGAGGTAACCTCGTTAAAAAATGAAAAAGAGGTTACGAGCATAGTTCTAGTTTCTATGTCAAGCTCGTTAAAAAATGAAATAGTTTTCCCCCTCTTTGTTTGAGTCAAGTCCTTCGTCTAGTATTTGAAGCTTCATTTCCTCCACCTTTGTCATTGGATGAAACGAAGATTGGGGGGAAATACTTCCAGCCTCTAGATTCATGTTGAAGTAGAGTCGCTAGTTTCTTAAGCTGGGGGCTAAGTACCAACCATCCATGTGTTATGCATTGGGGAAGTCCAAGCATAGTTTTCTATGGTTCAAGCTTGTGTAAAAATGAAACCACTTACCTCAAGCATAGTTTCCTCTGGCTCAAGCTTGTGTAAAAATGAAACCAGGTCCAAGCATAGTTTTGTTTAGTTTTTAAGCTTGTGTAAAAATAAAATCTATCCCAAGCATAGTTTTGTTTTGTTTTAAATCTTGCATAAAAATAAAAACAATCCCAAGCTTAGTCTTTGTTCTTTCTCATGCTCGTAAATACATGAGAATAAGTTACCAATCTTTGTCTTTGTTCTTTCTTGTGCTCATAAATATGTGAGAATGTAACCGAGTATACTTTTATCACTTTTTTGGACTTGTAAAGGTTATACAAAAAAGGAACCCCCTAGAGTTCCCTTTAAGCTCTTTTCAGACTCTCTAAACATGAAAAGATTGTTGAGCGACCTTGTTATGTTCATGCTCGTAAAAGTATTTGAATAAAATGTTCGACGGGCGATACTTTATCACTTTTTCGGTCCTGCTGAACTATTTTACAAAAAAGGAACTGGGAGAGTTCTCTTTAAGTGTTTTTCAGACTCTATAAACATGAAAACCCCCGAGTTTTCTTTCTTTGGACTCATAAAAATAACATCGAAAGGCCCATATGGGAACGAACCACTCCTTCCTAGGGTTCGTTAAACATACTCCAAGGGACTCATCTGAAGGATGAGCTTACATCACAAGCATATGTTATCCTCCTCAAGCTTGCGTTAAAATAAAGAGGTACTAACTAGAAATGGTGGGGGGGGGGGGATTGGGAAAGAAATGTGTATAAACCTGTATTCTATGGAAGAGTCACCTTTGGACATGACACCCTTTCACTCGCTTTGTATCTAGGTTNGGGGGGGGGGGGGGATTGGGAAAGAAATGTGTATAAACCTGTATTCTATGGAAGAGTCACCTTTGGACATGACACCCTTTCACTCGCTTTGTATCTAGGTTGGAAAACCCGCTCGTCTCTTGATCATACTCCTTTATAAGATTACAAATTGGCCTATGATCCATGTTGTTGAGTCAGTGTTTCCAAGACAATTGTCATGTCGTCAATATGTTCAAAATGAAGTTTAACCCGGAAAAACTTCTATTGCGTCGGCCATTTCTGCAGTCCTTAAGCCTTCTATTGCATCGGCCATCACTGAGTCAGTCCTGAATCACTTGTTACTCTGATCCACTTCAAATCTTGTTACCCGTTTCATGTCATTGATGTGGGATATATTAAGGCCCTCCTGTGACGAGTCTTTTCTTGTCGACTTCAACCCATTATCCAGGAATTAGACCCAGAAACCAATTGGTACCTTAGAACTTGCATGCCTCAATAGTAGGTTTCTTCGATTTTGACAGTGGGTTTTCATTATTGACCTCTGATTGAAAGGTTTCGCCGAGTTTTCGACCTCAACTCATTGATTCACATTCGTTGGATTGTACTAGAGTACCTTGGGAGTCATTGACATTAATGGTGATTTATCTCACACTCGTTAATGGTATTCACTAACGACTGGTAATCAAGTGGTTTCTACCATGTTTGACTTTGACACATGTATTTGCATGGTTAGATTCGTACTATAGAGTGGTGGAGATGAAGACCCTGGATCTTTTCTGACAGATTCAGGTTGTGTTGGAGTATATTCAGTTTGTACTGTTGCATAGATCCACATTGTATGTCTCATGGTTATGTTCAAATTTGAGTCTTTAACACATAGATCCACAGTGTATTTTTGGTGGCTATGTTCAGATTTGAGTCATATCGGCATGGATCCACAGTGGATGTTTGGTGGCCATGACTTGTCTTACTTGACATGGATCTTCGCATGTCATCATTTATGCTCTGATTCATTGGTATTATGAGTATGGGAATGCATACCTTAGTGATGATATATTATTGTAGTGTATTTCCTTGTTTGTTGATAGGTTTCCAACCGACTGTTCCTTGTTCCTTACACACACTCGACAAAGTATTTCAGCTATCACTGTGTTCTAACTTCATACTTTGGGGAGCTCTTTATTACACATTATTTTCGTCATCCCTATGACCATTAATGATGTAAACCTATCTGTTTCCTTCGGAGGGGTCAGTGGCCTGAGTTCCTGAAGAAGAAAGGGAGAAGAACTTTTCCTGAGAAAAGAAGTTGCATTTTCCTTTGTAAAAACCCTATAAAAAAGGAAGTTTCCAGGCTGCATTATAGCTAGGGTGCGAGAATGCCTGATTCTCATAGGATGCATCATAGCTAGGTTGTGAGGAGTTCGCAATCTACTCTATAGGCAGGGTGCAAGAATGCTTACACGTGGGAAAAGTGAGTGTTTTCTCGAATCTTCTAGAAGGAGAAACTTCCATGGTGAGGTGGCATCCGAATGGTTTGAATATTACTTGCTTTCATGATTTAGTGGGATCATCCTAACCTCCTCACCTTATTCTCTTTAGCTTATAAAAGGAGAGGAGCTCTCATGGAGAAGGGCGAAGCTAGATTTGTCTTGGAATTATTAGCTTGGTTGGAGTGTCTTTGAGTTTTTCCTTTGTCAAGATAGATTATGAATATTATCAGATCTATGCTCTCAGAATTCTTGGAATGGAAGTGTGTGGGGGACGAAGGATAGTTGGAAGGGATCTTACGACATCAAGGCCATGGTTGTAATCTCTCTTTCACATTTAATATGATACAGTAATACGATTCTTTACTATAAAACTTCTTGTGTTTTATTGTATGATTCCTTAATCACATACATAAGTTTATATTGAGTTCATGCTATTGCTATCACTTTGGTTGGTTGCGTTCTTTTGCAGGTTCATCATTGTATGAGCATTGGAACGGAGCTAGGATGGCGATGGCGAGAGGAAGCGATGTTTAAATGGTATGTCTCCTATCCCTCTTTAGTTAGTAAATTCAATATCTAAAACTTAAGGAAAGTGTCACGTTCTGGTGTGTTTTGTTCTAGATCTAGGTGGATCTAGGGAGATCAATTAGTGTCCACACCTACCGATTTATCCGATAATAGATAGAAACATAAGTATTCATAGCTTTATACCCAAGGGGAAGTGATGGATTTGGTCTAGGTGGAAGTGGTGTTCCAATTGGAGCTTGGGTGATAACCACATTTTCAGTAGAAACTATGGTATCCTGTGGGACCATAATAGAATGGGCCATTTGGAGAGGAAGAATTGAGTGAGAACCAACCAACAATTGGTTTGAAATGACGGTGAAACTACTGGTAGGACCAGTAAAGTGGTCTAAATGTACCGTATAGGTAACAGACATCTCAGGCACTTGCAATGCTATAGGTTGATCAAGACTCGTTCCTAGGTCGTCGTAAAGATCGCGTACTCTCAAAGGGATGGAACTAGGATTAAAAGTTCCAACAGTGTGAGCCGAGGTCCTAAATGATTCAATTTGAGAAAGTGGATCCTCTACTCCAGATCCCGTGTTAGGTCCAGTAGGTACTCCAATACTCTCAACAACAACAATTTCTCCTGATGAATTCATCCAGAGAAAATGTGCGTCTTGTCTAATACTCAATAATGGATTTGGGGGAAGTCAGAAAGCCTCTAAGGAATCTGAAACAATTCGAAATCCTTCCAAAGAGTGTGTTCTTCCAATCTTAGAAGCTACTTCGTTATTGACTACTCCCTCAGGAGAGCCTTCTGGTGAGTTAGGAAGCAAAGGGAGATAACCTTTTGGATCTTCCAGGGGTATCCCTTGCATCCTATGTGAACAGTGAAGGCTAATGTTGCCTAAACCAAGTAAAGAAACAAAAAAATCTATGGCCAACTAGAGAAAAAAAACAACACTCACTAACAAAATCTAGGAATCAAACCAAGAAAAAAAACCTTCTTATTTCGAAGTCACTAGTTGGTGATGAAATCCAACATTGCAGAATCAAGACAAGAAGGGGTTGGGATAAAGTGGGTGGAAAATTTATGTTGACAACCTACTTAACGGACTTACACCCTGGTACAATATCCCACCCATAATCATGGGTATACCCTCCAAGGAGCCCGGATGAGTTTGGCCAATGTTGATTCCAGGTACCGTGAAGACTTGCCCCTCCACAGTCACCTTGTGTAAATACCCTAGAGAGATATGCTACTAAGGTTACCAACTACAACAGAGATTCATGGGGAAACAGTTGATAGTCTGATCCACGTGAAAAGGTAGGGTATCTAGCCCGAAATCAACTCGAGAGGCTCCCACACATAATCGTGGGTATACCTTCAAGTGACCCCCAATAATATGCACAATCTCTACACCAATACCAACAAAGCAGGGTGAGTAACTCTACCAATCTTAATGTGACCTTAGGTTTGACCCTTGTGTGAGAAGGGATTCCCAGGACAAAATGTAGCAATTGGATTTGAACTCTCCCTATCACAAGATACTATTGTGTGTTTTGATGATTTGGAGAGTGTTCCTTACAACCTATTCCAAAGTGATATCCTAGCTAATGTTGGTGAAAAGAATCCCTAGAAAATAAAAGTTACTAATAAATTTCAAATTTACACTATATTTTATAGGCTGTTGTTTACTCAAAAGGGAGATGGAAATGAAACTGATGATGTGGTGACCTTGACCCAATAAAATGAAAAAAGAGATGAACGTGTAATCTTTCAATTCAATGAAATCTAATTACAGTAGGGAGAAGGTATTCTTTTGAACTACAAAAAGCTACGAATTGCAATTTCTTAATTTCAAATGAACACAATTCCAAATAATCATGAACTACAAAATTAATCACTAAAAACCAATCACAAGAAATATTTAAACTCAGATCAATCAAAAATTGGCATCAAAAGTCCACCTCAGGCCTCTGAGGAAAATCTGGGTGAAAAGGACAAATTGACTCACTCTAACAAACTCTATAGGAGTCGTCGCAGGCTGGGTATGGGACACAATGTGACGAACAAAGGTCATTGCAGGATACTAGCAGAGCACAGTGTGACGTTGTCACACTAGATTGGTCAAGCAGAATGCGACGTATGAGGGTCTTCATAGGCTACCAATATGGTGCAGTGCGACAATCTCTGTAAATGAGGAAAAAATGGGAGAAAGACAAAAAATGTAATTGAACTTCTAGACCCAGGGAGTCCAGATGGATCACCCATAGACTCAGAGCATGAATTTAATCAGAGGAAGGCAAGATAAAAGAAAATGGGATGCAAAAAATAAAAAGGATGCCGTATCCCTAGTATGTTCACCAATTTTCTTATTGGATTAATAGGTAAATGTGGACATAAACAAATCTCCCTAGATCCACCTAGATCTAGAACAAAATATGACGCTTTCCCTAATCTCCAATTATTGAGTTTACTATTTAACAAGAGATAGACAACATACCGTTTAAATGTCATTTCCTCCTACCATTTCCATCCTATATCCACTCCAGTGCTCTTGTGATATTGAATCTACAAGGGAACACAAGCCAACCAAAGTGAAAGAAATACAATGAACTCAACAAGAACCTATGTATGTGATCAAGGAATCATAAAATAAAAATAAACAAGTTTTATAGAAAATAAACATATCACTGTATCATATTAAAATGAAACTAGAGATTATAGCCAAAGCCTTGATGTCATAAGGTCCCCTTTCGATGGCCCTTTTCTCCAACACACAGACTTGCTCCAACATTGAATGAAGAATATCCACCATGGCTTGATGAACTGAAATGAAGCCCTCAAGTATGAACTGAAGTATAATTCCTCATCCGATTCTTATCCTATTCAACCTTATCCTTTTCCATGAGACATCCCTATTTATATAATGGAAAGAGAGATGGTTAAGGAGATTAGGATGATCCCACCAAATCATAGAAGCGAGTAATATCCAAACCATTCAGAGGCCACCTCATATTCTAGAAGATCCCCTTATATAACTTTCGTGAAACTTGAACTTTTCTTAGTCTTTTGACATCGTCACACTCTAGCTATAGTGCATCCTACAGAGACACCGCAGCCTAGATTTAGAGCAAAGGGCGACGATCAGGAATCGTCGCACCCTATGTATATTGCAGCCTGTGACGACCTTCCTTAATAGGGTATTTGAGAAGTGAAAGCCAGTCACTTTCCTCATGGAGAAAGACTCTTTTTTATCTTTCCATGGGAACATGAACACATATTATCAGTGGGTCACTGGGGTGACCAAAATAATGTGTAACAGGTTGAGCCTGTATATCTTCTTGAACAATCACACACCAAGACTATTGCAATTCTACTTGATTTCTTAGAGTTTGTAAAGATAATTTATATAACTAATTTAAGACACTCCTTTTATAATCTAAACCAAAGAGAACATGTAGTTGTGTATGATTAGGGAGAGTCATATGTATTCTTATTCAAAACTCCAATAATAAGTATAGAGATCAATTAAAATAATATGAATTTCATCCCTGGCAACTTTGCCAAAAGATGTTGTTCCTCGGGTTGTTCTAATAAAGAACAATTCCAAGGCACGCAACGAGGCCCATTAAAGTCTCTTCCCGATTTAGGCTCTTATAGAAAAATATAGGAGCCAAAGAGGGTATCCCTTGTGAAAAGATAAAGAAAATAGGTGAAATTTAAAATCTTAATCACAATCATTCAAAACATCCAACAATATCGATGAGATAATAAATAAGATAAAACAATCAAAACAAGACCATAATTTAGTACATATAAATAATTAAATTAAGTCAGATCACTTCATTAGTAAGAATCTAGTCCTTATTAATAAAGTAATCACAAGAAAATAATTCAAATAACATAAAGAATTACAAATAGATTTATGGAAAACATCTAAATCACATATAGTAATATATACTAGAAATATGAGATTAGTCATTGTCATTCACAGATCTAAATATAAAGATAATATTCAATTTAACCTTGTATGATAAATCAAAAACTTTCTATAATGAACAATTAATGAGGATCGAGTCAACTCAATGAATAAAATTCAAACTGTAAAGCACTGATGAAAAGAGACAAAACACATATACATAAAAGAAAAATAAGACGACACAATATAATGAAATCTTATTTAAAAATCAAACATAAGTACCATTGGAAATCTGAAATCATCATCTTATTGAAGAAAATTCAAAGAAAGCAATGTATGTCTTTCTAGAAAAGGCGACCCTTAGAGGGTCATAAAAAATATTTTTATAGTTTTTTTCATAACTGTAAAATAACCGTCTTGAAATAACTTCCTTTAAAGTAAAGTAAATTAAAATAAACTATTTTTGGATTTTCATCTTGAAACCAATTTGAATTTTCTTTGTCAAAGGTAAACTGCCAGTTGTCGGTTCCTTGAAAGTTATCTTCTTCCCTTTGAGTGATGTACCTACCAACTCTCTATGCCCACTTTCAATGGAATAAGAAGAAACTTTGGTTAAGTCTTCCTCTTCCCCTGTCATATGAACAATGGTTATTTGAGTCATTCTTTCTAATTTTTCTTCAAGATTAATAATCTACTTTTGTTTTAGTTGAATGCTCTCTGATGGTCATGCAACTGAGTTTGAGACGACCATAGAAGATGTTGTTGAAGAATCATAATTCTGATTTTCTCTTCTTTCTTTCTCAAAAACTTTCTTGGAAATATTTCCCTTTTCTATGTTTAATCCAACAATCTCTATTTTGAGGGATATCAAATTTTCTTTGAGAATAACATTTTATGAGCTGATCTTATCCTTTTCTTGATAAGCCTCAATCAACTATTTTGATTATGTCAATTGAAAGAGGGGAATCTTCAATTTAGACTTTAAGTTTTTAATATCTCTTTCTTTTTCATCTAGGATAGATTTAAATCTTGAAGTATCCTTATTTCCATCAGTTATTAAAGAAATTTGTCCTTCCATTTCTTTAACTCTATTTTCCTTGATTTTGTTAATGGTATTTTCATTGCTCAGCTGCTAAGATAGTTTTACCACACCATTATACATCTTTCTCAAATTTACGGATGGTTGAATCATCCTACACACTACCATCTCTCCAATTGGTTTGTACCATTCAATTAAATCAACATCATTGACTTGAGATAAATCCACTTCAACTGAAGTAGTCTTATATTGAACTAGCCATGTGTCTTTAATTGGTTTAGGTTGCATCACCAGAAGATTAAAATAATTAGTTTTGATTTTGGTTGAATCTATTAATATGGGCTCTGATAATTCTGGACTCTCTTATATAGTATCGTCTTTGACAACTAAAGACAATTTTTGTTCATCCTTCAAATGCATGCCAGATTAAACTATAAGCAAAGGCCCTTCAGATTTCTTCTTTTCCAATTCTCCAAGGATATGTGTAAGATTCTCAGAGATATCTTCTCGTGTTTCTCTATTTTCTTCATTAATGGAATATGATAATTTTCTTTGTTTAATCACTCTGGGATCCAAGTCATTCATATCATCTTCCTCGATTGCTAACTATGTTGACTATTTTTCTCAATAATCAAACAATTGGGCTCAATAGAAGAATCTTCTGCTCCAGTGACTATTGTTTCCTTTTTATGTAGTTCAATTTTCACTTTAATCTGGTTGTTTGAGTACTGCATACTCAAAATATCCTGCACTTCTTGCCAAGAATTAGCAATTATTTCAATATAAGGATTTGGAGAGCACTGATAAGCAATTAATCCAACCCTTTTGTGTTGTTTATATGTAATATGATAAGGATCATATT
This sequence comes from Picea mariana, assembly GCA_032191745.1. NCBI lineage: Eukaryota > Viridiplantae > Streptophyta > Pinopsida > Pinales > Pinaceae > Picea > Picea mariana. The sequence goes on along the minus strand of JASDQU010437060.1, from coordinate 12,150 downwards.
TCCATGACACATCCTTTTTTAAATAATAAGAATCCAACAATTTTTCTATAAAATCAAGGGCTAATTTGTTTTTGATGAGAAAAGAAGAAAACTTTGCAGGTAAATAAAAATAAGCCTTTTTCCTTTTTGAAATAAAGTGCAAGTGATTGATGATTAATAGTTCTATGCAAAATTCCACTGAAAATAGCCTGGGAAAAATATAAATAGGAAACTGATATGGTTGATCTTCAAAACCATAGATTATGATCAGAGTAAAATATTTAAAAACAGACCAATCACCCACTTTAAGGGTAGGATTCAACTATATCTTTAGTTGATATGAAATAGGAATCCTAGGAGGCTCAGATCCCAAAAGAAGGAGATATGTATTAAAAAATCATTGATTAGAAAACTATAGATAACCGTCCTCAGATACTGAAACTGCTAAAATATAATTCCATCTAGTAACATGAAGTTCATTTCCTACATCATCCTTATTTATAAACTAAATCTCTCTTATTTCGTAAAATTGTTCTTGGGAGAATAGTATAAGGAAGAAAATTTAAGACTGACATCTGAACAATTTTAATCCTTCAAAAGATGACAGTTGAAAATGAATAGCATTTTCCAAAAATGTTGCATAACCAAACTTAGATTATTTTTCTTGATATGTTATCTCATCCATAATAACTAATGTAACTTCATCAATCACAATGTGTTATAACCCTAATTTTCTCCATACATACATACCTGGCATTTGGCCCTCTTACATGCAAAGTTTGCCAAGCCATCATTGAGTAGCTCTTCTTAAAAACACTATTTTTGAAGATGTACGTGCCCTACACGACTACTACCCACGTACATATGCTTGCTTCATCACTACAGCCCGTGTACATATGCTATCCACACCATTATAGCCCGCGTATACTTGCAAAAGTTGCACAAATTAAAAACTTGCAAGGAATTCGTTGAGATTACGAGATATTGGGTAGTTTCCCAACTAATCCGCCGCCTATAGCTCGTCACCCAACCAAATAACCATCCTTTTCCCATATAAAAGGAGGTGTTGGAGTATCATTCCACACATAAGCATAAGAAAATTGAAACAATTCCCGTATCACATCCTCTCCTTTCCCTAAGCATTTGCAACCTTGTTGTGAGAATTTCATCAGAAATCCCCATTTTTCCCTTTTTCCTCCATAAGAACTCATTCCATTTCCAAAGAAGAAGTGTGACAGGAGAAAGATACGTGGAGGTGCACTTGGAACTTGGTGAAGAGGATTTCGGACCAGGTTCATGGAGCAATCGTCGACCTTGGTGTAAGTAAACATTGTGATATCAATAAAAGAAATACTTTTCCTGTCCCGAAATATGATGTGTCAAATGTTTGTATTCAATTTATGTTTCATTCTAACATCTAACCCATGATTTATATATGAAATCCATATTTGTAGTTTCTTGTTTATCTGTTTGTGAATGCAAGCTAGCCTTAGGAGGAGGTTTGCAGTCAACAGAGTTGTCAAGCACAAGAGGATCGACACCGGACGTAGAGTAAAAGGTACAATTACCTGATCTTTCTTAATTTGTCTTACATGTATGAGTCTGGGGTACATTTGGGGTAGTTATAAGAGTAGGAGAATTTTACATAGTCATTGATCTTCCTACATTGTAAACTCTAGTGTAGCCATAGGGGGGGTTTTCCCACTAACAGAATTGTCGCCATACTGGGGAATACCTCTAGGGTTTTAGGGGATTTTTTGGGTGTTTAATTGGTTTTATTACCCTTTGAGTTTCTTGTTGAGTTTGCTAAGTTTATAAGGGATTTTTGTCATCTGTTGGTGTCATACTAGTTCTCCCTGCCCTATCAGTATGTCTATTTTACTTTTTTTTTCAAGAAGTACAGAGGTGTACGCGACCTGTTGTCGTTCGACACACGTACATACGCGCCTTGATTTTAGACAATTCATGTACATACGTAGGCTGCTTAAGTATCCATTGTATACCTATGTCAAGAAATTTTTTTTTTAGAAGAGGTAGTCAACCTCTTCGCTGATTGAATTTTTACTTCTCATGGTTTCTTGATCAAGATCAGTGTCTCTGGTTTTTACAGTCGAAGCCTCGGTTGGATATCAGTTTACTTATCCTTTTAAATATTTATTGTGTTTATTTTGAAAGGATTTTGGGTGAGTCTTTGAATTGTTGATCAACCTGTTTGGTGTCTTAAGTGACTCGTTGCGATCCGCAGTGGGTTAGAGGTCAGTTTAAGTCTTGTCTAGTGTTTTCTTTTACTCCCTTTCATTTTCTTTAAAGAAAAAGAAAAATAATTTATGTCAAGTTTCTTTTTTGAAGCATTAAAAAAAAAAAGATTTCATTTCTTAGTTTGGTTAAGTAGTTGGGTTAGTTATTTTGCTTATTAGGAAAAAAAAATTCTTTATTGATTTCTTAGAACATTAATTAGCTCCTAGTCGAGCAAAATTTTTCTTTAGGTTTTCTTTTGAAAGATCTTAGAAAAAGTTAGTTATGAAAAGTTGGTTAAAGAGTTAGTTGCAAATATTTATTGTTAACTAGAAGTAATTTTTCTTTCCATTTCATTTACTTCTCCTCTTTTTCATCTCTCAAAACACATCACTAGTTTCATTGCCATTTCCTTGAGTTAAAACAAGCCATTTAAAATAAACACTAAATTAAAATCAACTAGACTTTATGTTTGTAGGGTCAATCAACTAGTCTAGACTAGAGCCTTGAATTAGCTTAGAGAGGAAACTCTTCAAGGCTTAAAAACAAACATTGGAGTCAAAGCTAGGGAATGTAAAAATTCCAGTAAACGTGAAAGTTATCTGGGACCCTCCTCTAACACAGGGGATAAACATGCGGTCGCGTGCGGAAAGGTAGTGAAGATAACCCCTCCAAAACTAGACCAAGCATAGTGGGGAATGCATATTGAAAACTTGTCGTGGGATACTATTGGTTGCATTTACCTACGGAGCTTCGTGGACCTCGAATCCGTTTAGGATCCTCAGTTGTCTTCTAGACCACTTTCTTTTGATGCCCTCGGTAGGTTTTAGGCTTTGTTACCCTGCTCATTGCAGTCCAACTGACTGTCGACTGTACCTTCCTGGTGACTATTCATGAGCTGGAAACTTAATTTCCTTTATTCTAGGGACTTACACATGTGACTGCGGGGGTATACTGTGGTACCTAGGCCAGACATCGGGCCACACTTTGCAAAGTATACCCAGAGGGTGCTTTCATGTTTGATTTGCACTTGCACTGGTAAGTTTCTCTTGTGTTGGATGGCGTAACTATTCTTCCAACTAGATAGTGTTTTTCTTGCTTTATATTCTATGAACTTTTCTAGTGTGTTCTTGGTTTTCAACGTTAGTAAAATCCATACTGTGTCATTGATATTCTCACAAAGTGGAAGATCAAGAGCTCCATCGGTCACGAAGTCTTCTGGGCCTGTCGCCAGTTACATTGGAGCCACCACTGCCACCATTACGATGAAGACTTGACCATCAAGGGTCATTTGAGGTGACCACGCTGTGGGAAACTATGCCCGAGCCAGCTCCGAGAGGAGAGCACTTGAATCCGGAGGAATCGAATATTTCTTACCTTGGAGCAGAAGCTCTCAGGTCGTTTAACCCTCCGATCACTGACTTGTAGGTGCCAATTTTGGTACAAGTTTCCCCTCCAAGGGTAACACATCATGAGCATCAGATAGTCTTGCAAGAAGCTATGGAAGCAAATGTTGTTGCTTTGTCAGGGAGTCTTCATACTCCCTCAACGGCTACCACTATAGGGGGTGTTCTTTCTTCCTAAATCACCTTCATCGGTCCAGACTACAATGGTCTCGACCACCTCCACTTCAGACAGTGGTCTAATTCCATCTACGGAGGCGACCATTGCTCCATTCACACAGAGCGCAACGAGCCCTCTGTTTTCATAAGGAATGCTTAGCTTTGATACGAACTTCATCCTCACCTACTCCACCCTACAAACTATGGGTCTAGGGGAAGGGAGCTCAAATGCTCCTTTGCAAGGGTCCATGGGGGGTGCCTCAGCCCCCTATAATGTTATTTCTTACGGTGGGGGTCATATACCTCCTTTGTTCCACTCGCTCGGCGGTGCTCCCCAGCAACTCGTTGGGCCGAACATGAACTACAGCTTATTCGGAGTAGGTAGTCCAGGACCTTCTTCCTACACCATGCTGGCAGGTTCTATGTTGTTCTCTTTGTTCAACACGTTTGGTAATAACGCTTTTTCATCAGTTTCTCTATCGGTCGAGGGAAACCCTGGTTTTGGACAACAAAATCCTCTACAGGGTATTATTCCTATAGAGGGGGAAAATACAGGAGTCTTCTCCTCACAAGGACTCTGGAATCCATGGTAGGGATCAGTTCCCTTGTCAGGGATGCTGACTAGGGGAAACCCCTTGCATGGTCAATGGAACCCCGAGCAAGGCTCAATACCTATGCCCATCAGATTGGCAGGGGGAAACCCTTTCCAAAATCTTTGGAACACAACGCAGGGAGAAATCCCCGCCCAACCCTCAACGTATAATTATGGGAATAAACCTATGATGTCATAACAAACGCATTATCTATTCATTGGCCAAGGCCATGGTATTTACCAGAACCCTGGTCAGCAACCTAACTTTTCCTGACAACTTGGTGCCAGCCAAACTCCAGGATCCTTTCTTCCTGTACATAGTTAATAGCCCAAACTACCGTTTCTGACAATGTTACATTTTCCAGACTTGTGAAGATTGTTAAACGACCCAATTTGTCACGATCTGCGTTGGCCTCTCATGCCAATTAATTTTCCCTCGGACATTTCGAAGTTCGAAGGTAATCCTAACGAAGATTCAAGCGATCACATGACCACTTTTCATGCTCGTCAAACTCACTGCGAGATGACTCTGTACACTTGCGCATGTTTCAACAAATTCTTATCGGGGGTGCCGCGAAATGGTACATTGAGCTCAACCGCTCAATATACTCTTTCTTTAGTGGAAATAGTTTTCCTAAACCATTTCCAACTTCCTGTGAGATACGATGCTATCACCGAATTGTTGGCCAACTTTGAGAAAACAAAGGCCAATCATATCTCGAATCACATCCGAGAATGGTAGCGTCGGAAGAGTTTGATAAAAGTATCGGTCCCACCAGATTTCCTACTAGAGTGGTTCCTTAAGTCTTTGGTGACTCAGTTATCTAAGGACGTTGCAACGTTGAGAGTGTTTTTAGAGGAAGAAGTGATCATGAGAGATCAACATCTTGAACTAATATAATCTTAGCTTGGTTTACTATATGAGGTTTTGACAGATGCACCACGATCCATCCTTGACAAGGCCATACACAAGTCTAGACCACATGCAGATGGTATAGTTGGTTCAACACAAGAAAATCCCACTAATCAACTATCGAATCAATTGCAACAATTGTCAATACAGAAGACAATGACCATCCAACCCTCTAGTTCGGCTAATCCCCCTACTCAAACGTCAGATGTACACAGTGTGCAGTTGATGAACCCAAAGGCCAACCAACATCCTAAAGGGAAGAAAAAACAACAAAATAAAAAGGGTGAGGGCGATAAGAAACCTAGAAACAATGTTGGTGGGGGAAACACAGAGAAGAGAAAGTCGAAGTATCTGTGTAACCTTTGCACGGAAGACCATCCGACTTACCTGTGCCCTCAGCTTGCGGAGGCCAGAATTTATTGGCACAGTAGCATCCTGTTGTGTTAACGAACCCATTTCCACATGGGAAAAATTTGACTCAAGCCTCTTCGAGCACGGATGGGGAAATTCAGGGACTCGCTCCATCTTTTAGTAATCTCTCGGTCATGAATGTTTATATGATGAAAGGTGATGCTTACATAGCAACTAGGGAACACGATTATAGAATGATAAAACAGTTGAAAAGGGTAAGGAATTCGTAAACCCATATGTTCCTCTCCAGAGTGAGAAGACGATGGGTGAAACAATGATACACATCCTGAAAGGGGCGTTCAAGAAATCTCCGCATAATCCAAATGAAAGGGCTGCCCAAAAATACTCTGTGGTGGAGGATTTGTCACAAACCCCTTGCGCGATGTCTGCTTTGGAGGTCCTCCAGAGCTGCCCTTCACAGAGAAAGGCTATGTTGTCCACTTTGGGATCTGTTGAGACTTGTAATCTAGGAACGATCATGCTTGATACGACCATCTTGAAACCTCGTCTCCCTTACCACGTTGCATTTCAAATAGTAGTGGCTCAACCGATGAAATATTTTACTCGGAATATTTTCCGTACGGTGGTTGATGAGGGTGCCTCAACATGCATGATGTCATTGGCGTGTTGGAAGGCCATTGACCAACCCATTTTGTCTCCATCACCTACTCTTTTTACTGCTTTCGACGTTTGTTCTTTCAGACCACATGGTATCATCCCTTCTTTCCCCGTGTAGTTGGGAGGGAAGACTGTGTGCATTGAAGTTGAAGTGGTCGATGCACCTCTTGACTACAACCTCCTGTTAGGAAGGAGTTGGACCTATGCAATCCATGTAGTGGTTGCCAAAAATTTTAGCTCTTATTATTTCCACATGAGGGCAGAATCATAACCATTGACCAGTTGTCCTTCTCCAAGCCTGATCCTTCATCGGGGGCATCCACGGTATTGATGATTGATAACCCTCAGACCGACGTCATCAATGTGGGGGTTGGTTTGTTCCCACCTTTGATGGGTACTTTCGATTACCCGCCTCCTTCTGGCGATGTCAAGATGATATCAGTTGTCCCCAACCAGCCTAAGGCTAGAATCTTTCATGTGTCGTTGTTCTGGACGACTTACTTTAATGATCTGTGGACTCTTCCTTCCCCATCAGCTTCGATGGAAGGGATAGGGCATCCTGGCATGGCCATGCCCTTGTCCACAGCAGAAGTTGCATACAACATTGTCCAGCAAGCTTCCGTTGACCCCAATCCAACTCTCGCATAGGAGTTACATCCAGTTCTTGAGCTTATTTTGTCTCAAGGTTACCTTGCCACTACCAGTTCTTTAGACTTGGTCTTTCCCTCTAATGAGGTGAGTTTAGAGTCATTGACTGGTCCGGACATACCCTAGGATGATATCCATCACAGATCTTATTTCCTCCCATAGTTAAGAAGAATAGAGGCAGGATAATTCGTGTTGACTATGACTGGAGATAGGTATTGTCGTATTAATCCTCTTGCTACGCACGCAGTTTATGGCGAGGGTAATATGGAAACTATCACTAAAACAATACCTATTGACATCTCTAGAACCCCTAACATCATGGAGAATGCCTTTGTTGGAGAAGAGTGGCCCCTAGAGGAGATTAAGATCTATACATATTTATTTAAGGAATATTACGATGTTTTTGCCTGGTCTTATGAGGAAATGCCAGGCATTGATCCAAGAATCGTCAAACATGAGATAACGACTTATGTTGACGCCAAGTTAGTCCAACAGAAGCTTCATCTGGTGAATCCTCAAAAAGAGGCAGTTATTAAGGCTGAAGTATAGAAACTGCTCAAAGAAGGTTTCATCTACCCCGTTCAGTTGAATCAATGGGCATCAAATCCCATTCTGGTCAACAAAAAACAGGGTACAATTCACGTGTGTATGGACTTCTATGACTTGAATAAGGCCTGTCCAAAGGATAATTTCCCCACCCCATTCATTGATCATATTTTCGATGAATGCACAGGTTGTGAGGTTTTTTCTTTCATGGATGGTTTTTCAGGATACAACCAGATACAGATCAAACCTGAATACCAACATAAAACAACTTTTATCTATCCGTGGGGCACATTTTCTTATTGTAAGATGTCTTTTGGCCTGAAGAATGCTGGAGCCACTTTTCAGTGGGCCATGTCTTTTTCTTTCCATGACCTTAGACATATACTCAAGGCTTATCTCGATGATTTAGCTTCACGATCTTGTAAGAGATTTGATCATCCTACACACCTCTGAATAATCTTTGAGCGATGTCACTACTGTTAGATTCAATTGAATCCTAACAAATGCAGTTTCTACGTGATGTCGGTTCGTCTTCTAGTTTTCATAGTTTCAACAATAGGGATCATGGTCGATCCTTTGAAGGTTGAGGCAATAGTTCAGTTGCCTCCCCTATGCATGGTCCCTCAGCTTCAAAGCTTACAGGGAAAAGCAAACTTTCTTCGGCGTTTTATCAAAAACTATGTTGAAATCACTAAAGGGTTCATGTGTTTATTGAATAAGGGAGTCCCTTTTTGTTGGGACGAAGCCACTCAATGCTCTTTAGAAGCATTGAAATGCGCCCTTATGTCTGCCCCTCTGCTTCAACCTCCCAATTATAATAAATTTTTCTTATTGTATTTGGCCGCTGCAGAGTCGACCATCGATATGGTCTTGGTTCAAGAGGATGATCTTCTCAAAGAACATGTGATTATTACTTGAGCCAAGGCTTGGTTGGGCTGGAACTCAACCACTCCCATGTTGAGAAGCTTGCATTGGCAATAGTGCATGTTGTCCAACGGTTTCGTCATTATATTCTGCTTCGTAATACCACAATCGTTGTCGTTGTGAATCTGTTTCAATACATGTTGACATGATGCGTCATCGGTGGAAAGATCAGTAGATGGATTGTTATCCTCCAATAATTTGACTTGGATTTTGTTTTTGCGAAATCCAAAAAGTCACTAGTCTTTGCAGAACTTATCTCGAAACTTCTGGGCGAATCAGGTGATATTACGCCCAAAGAATCACCGATTAAAGGAGATCCTTTTCTGATTTCATCTTCATACTCCTGGTATGGAGATATACTAGTCTATCTCCAGAATTTGAAGTGCCCCGCCTCTACTTCTCGCGATGAGCATCGACGTATATGCCATCAGACATGAAACTATCTCATACTCGATGACACTTTGTATCGTTGAGGTGTAGATTGCATCCTTCGTCGATGCCTCATTCATGAAGAAGCAGAACTCGTTCTTAATGACTACCACACTGGAGCATGTGGTGGTCGTTTGTCTAGGTTGGAAACATCCCAAAAGATTCTACGAGCTACTTACTTTTGGCCGATGTTAATCAAAGATTGCATTGAATCGGTCAAAAAGTGACACCTGTGTCAGATCTTCTCTTTGAAGATGAGGGCACATCCTACTCCCATGTTTCCCATCATTACTGTCAGTCCCTTCACCAAATGGGGGATTGATTTCACTACATGCCACCTGGATTCAGCCAGGGGGCATCGTTATATCATCATACCAGTAGACTACTTCACAAAGTGGGTCAAAGATATGCTGACATTTAATAATGATGGAGAGACAAAATATCTCTTTCTTTTTAACCAGATAATATCTAGGTTCAACATCCCGAAGGAGATTGTCACTGACCATGGAAGTCACTTTCATAATAAAACGATGTCTAAGTTAACATCAAATCTTGGGTTGAGGCAAGAGCATTCATCACTCTACTACCCACAAGCAAATGGTCAGGTGCAGGCTGTGAATAAGTCCCTCAAGATTATTCTACAACGAATGATCAATTCTGCCAAGTCAAATTGGCATTTGATGTTGTACTCGACATTATGGGCCTACCGAACATTTGTAAACAATGCCACCGGTTTCTCACCTTTTCAGCTCGTTTATGGGCTGAAAGCAGTCTTTCCTATAGAGTGCCAGATCCCATCTCTAAAGTTAGCAGTATAGTTATTGTTGGACACTTCACCACTTGAGGAACTCTTATTATATCTCAAGCAGCTCGATGAGCAATGCCGTGATGCAGTCTCGGCCAATGAGGCTCACAAGCAATGATTCAAGTGTCAATATGATTGGTCTGTTCATCCTCGTATGTTCTCCCAAGGTGACCTTTTCTTGGTCTACAACCAAGATAAGGATCCCATGGGGGTAGGCAAGTTCAAACCCATGTGGTTCGGACATTTCATTGTGAAAGAGGTTTTAAAGAAACGTGCTTATCGTCTGGTTGAATTTGAGGGAAATGCTTTGGCGAAGCCTAGAAATGGGCTCTACCTCAAGAATTATTACTTGTGGGTTGGTCACCTTGGGTGACTTCTTGTACATGTGTATAGTTCTTATACAGTTAGTTTTTTGCCTTTTTTTTCTTATGGACATGTCTTTATTTATGTCATCTTTTTCACTATGGTAGATGTCAAGTGAATCAAAGGTGTCCGTTGGGTTCACAGGCAGCGCTAGATAACACACTCAGAGGCTTGTTTCTATATTCTAGAGGTATCTGTCTAGGTGACGCCAAAAACAATGTTGTTGAGTACAGCGCAGTGATAGAGTTGCTTCATGATGCTTGTTAAGCCCTAATATTGGCTCATTACCCCCTAATTGTGGCATATTAGATTAGTAATGTTATTTTAATTATGTCGGCTTTAGGCCATTATTTGTAATTATACCTCCTAGTCTCCTCTATATACCAAGGAGACATTTTCATTTTGAATCATCTTGTACTTGAACATTTAAGTGGGGTAAAAGGAGGTTGCCCCCTCAAAGAGGCTTATTATTTGAAATTATCTCTTTTTCAAGGCGTTGATTACTTTTCCTGAGGTTTTTATATGCTATATTGATGTTTGTTTCTTAACATATGGTATCAGAACTCAAGGTCTTGGGGTTTCGCTGCTACATCTGAGACACCGTGGAATTTTCGCTATAACTTTTTTTATACAATGTTTTCGAAGGAATGGCTTGGAGGGTATTTAGAAGACATATCAAGGTACGTTGGGTTAAAAATTCAGCTCTTGAGGCCTTATACCTTTGGAGATACAGCCTGTACAAGATAGGGTTCTGGAATCATCCTGAAAGGAGTCATTGCCAAAGTTTTGCTATAAAAACGTTTCTGTAATGTTTCAGACCCTGAAATCTAGAGGCCATTTACATAAATTAGTAGTGTATCTTTGGTAAAAATTTCAGCTTCTGGGTCATCTTAAATTTATAGATACACCCTGTGTAAGATAGGGTATCTGACTAGCCCTATTGACTAGTCTCAAGAAGGTGTTCCAGGTAAAACAATCATAACTTCTTCCTAGAGTATCCAAATTGTGTGGGACTAGTTGCATTGAATTGTGGACAGTCTCTAGTATTTTGGGTATGAGTTTCATAATTTAATATCAATTATTTTGTGTGGGGAACACTATACAAGTGAGATCTCCTGGAAAGGCCAAAAATCGGCAAGTTGTGGGGAAGTTACTGTAAATTCCACTTGGCACATCCAATTTTGATCAGACCTGTGGAATTGAAGAGAATAAATATCATAGAAATACATAAGAGAAAGTTTCATACCCAGAAGGGCCAAAAATTGGGAGATATAACAGAAGAAATATTGTCTAGAAGAACCACCTCAAAATCAAGGTTCAAAAGTGATACTTGGCCAACATGCCACCCAAAAAGGGAACTTCTACACCAAATAAGCCTCCAAAAATCCTACTTGGACTCTTGATGAAGGTGAAGAAATGCGTAGGGACATAAATGAACTACAAAATAAGATGGATTCAATGGAAGCTAAGATGGATTCAATGGAAGCTAAGTTGGATACTAAGATGCATTCAATGGAAGCTAAGTTGATGGATTCAATAGAAGCTAAGTTGGATACTAAGATGGATTCAATGGAAGCTAAG
>JASDQU010437058.1:46594-58496 GCA_032191745.1 Picea mariana | reverse complement strand
AAAAAATCCAAAAAAATTAAAAACATACATAAAAAAAAACCCAAATTAAAAAACCTAAAATACAAATTTTAATACAAGATTTAAAAAAAAAAAATTAACAAAAATAAGTTAAAAAAACCTTAAAATTACAACAAAATATTAAAATTTATATAAAAAAAAAAACTTAAAAAATTAAATCTAAACAAAAACAAATTCATAAATATCTAAAAAAAAAAAAATTGTATATATATATATATGTGTGTGTGTGTGTGTGTGTGTGTGGGGAAAGGGTGCCCACGAGACCTGCCCATGGGGGGTTGGCGCGATGTTCGACATCATGCCAGCCCCCCCTGCAAGCCTGGCCCAAGTCTCGTGGTCAGGCATCGCGTCAGCCCCCCACGAGCTTGGCCTGGGTTCTATGGGCACGTTATGTTATATTATATTATAACATAACATATGTTATAACATATAATATAATATAATATATGTTATATTATAACATATTTTATAATATAATATATATAACATATGTTATATTATAGCGCGCCCAGAGGACTTGGGCCAGGTCCACGGGGGGATTGATGCGATGACAAACACCGCGCTAGTCCCTGGCGAGCCTAGCCCAGGTCCTGTGGGCGCATATGTAACTAAATAACTTATATAGTTACATATAATAGAAAGATTTGATTTTTTATTTTTTTTGCTAAATGAAATTTATTGTTTTAATTTTATTTTCAAAAAAAAAAAATTAAAATGTTTTTTTAGCTTAGGCAATATTAGTATTTTTGACAAATATTTTTTTTGTTTGAGATGTTTTCTTTTTAATATTTTATTGAATTTTGTTTCCTTTTAACTTTTTTTAGTTTTTTTTTTCTTTTATTTATTTTTTATTTTTTTAAGTTTGAAGGGATTTTTTGTTATTCTTTTTGACAAAAAAAACATTTTTTTTTTGAAATTTTGTTTTTCGCTGAAATTTTAATTTTTTTTCATTTTGATTTAGTTTTTCTTTGTTTTTCAACATTTTGTTATTTTTTTTTTAATTTGGGTTTTGAAAATATTTTTTTAAATGTTTTTTTGCTTTCATTAAAAAATATATATATTTGTGAAGATTTTCTCCTTTCTCTTTATTTATTTTTTATTGTCAATTTAAGAAGAAGAAAAAAAAGTTAGTAAATAAATTTTCAAGTGACTATTTAGGATCTAATTTTGGGTTTTTTATTTGTATAGGAATTTGTTGTCAATGCCACATTTTCAATTAGGTCTTAATTAGCTGCAATTTTAATGTTTAGAAAAAACATTTTGCTTTAGGTAGCATCACGTTTTTATTTAGGTGTTGATTTTAAGGTTTTTCTAAGCAACTATTTTATGTTTTAAGGCCATGCTTGAAAAAAATTGTAATTTTGACCCAGTTAGAAAAATGGGTGCTACCGCTAACACCACCTTTTGATTTGGGGGTTGATTTTAAAGTTTTTTTGAGCAACCATTTGATCCGTTAACCCCGTGATTGAAAAAATGTTGTAATTTTTACGCGGTTACAAAAAATGGTGCTACTAGTAGCACCACTTTTTGATTTGGGGGTTGATTTTAAATTTTTTTTGAGCAACCATTTGATCCTTTAATCCCATGCTTTAAAAGGTTGTAATTTTGACCTAGTTACAAAAAATGGTGCTACTAGTAACACCATTTTTTGATTTGTGATGCAGGAGCATCTCTCCATGCAGCCAGCCAGCCAGCCAGCCACGTCACCGAGCATGCATTCATATGCAAAAAGAGAGGCGCAGCCTCATTTTGAAATTGAATTGAATGTAATTAAATGTGCTTAGGTTGTTGAGCCAAGAAAGCCATGCCTTAGCGCAGGCTGTAGATAAGATAGGCCTTTAATGTGTATGGCTGAGATCTAGATCCGATTCTGGACTAGACAGCCCATTTATTGTAATTTATTAGGATAGGTAAATCCTGGAGGGAAGCGCTCGATGGAGCCCTCAGTGTAAAAGAGATTTTGATATCTCATTTTGAGAGGGTTGAGCTAGTAGGGGATCGTCATGTAGGCCAGAGAAGAGAGAGAGCCGAGAGAGAGCTCGAGGAACACCTTGTAAAATATACAAGCATTTTCCATTATTAATACAGAGAAGTTTTTCCTGCATTTTCTGTCATTATATGCATGTCTGTGTGTGTTCATTATATGTTGCATTTGTGTATTGTGATTATGCCATTGCAGGGAGTGTGTTTGATTTCAGGTTTGAGAGGTCTTTGAGGTTTCATGCCATGAGGGCGTGATAGAGTGTTGAGACTCTGAATACCGGTGCACAGAGGAGGCACTTCTGAACTCTGAGGAGTCAGACAGAGACGTGTTGAGGTACAGAACTGAAGTCATCACCTCATATAGAAGGAGGACCTTTGGGGTTACTGAACACCTCAATAGTCAAGGTAGTGTAGCTGAGACACTGTTTTGGACAGAACCTCTAAGGATTCTGGGGAGCTCCGTCTGGAGGGCATCGATCGAAGTGCGTGAGTGCACAGGGAAAGCATAGTAGTTGCGTTTTTGGTGGAATAGATACTCCGCTAGGAGGGCGTTGAGGAAGTGTGCAGATAGCACAGGAGGAAAGAACTCTTTGAGTTCTATCATCTGAAGTAAGCATCCACTGAGGGAGCTTTCACTGGGTTACTGAATACCCAGAGCACTTAGCAATAGGTTGCTTGAGATCGAAGACTGATAGGAGGCATTATATTCTCCATTTGTGGGAGAAAGAGAAGAAGAACCAAGCATCTGTAGAGGTCGAAGCTACAGGAGAAGCTCAGGATAGATAGCGCTTTGCGCGCGAGGACTTCGCAAGGAGAGTGCAAAGGTCAAACGAGTCCTTTAAGGATTCAAGAAGAAACCTTAGGAAGGTGAGCGCTTTTATGTACGAGGTCGTAACTGCGAGGAGGGTGGAGACCAAAGACCTTCTCTTGAAGGAATCCGAGTGAGTAAGCTCAGGAGGGATAGTTCCATCGTGGGATCGTGGGAAAGACCCAGTAGGAAGTTCGCACAGGAAGAAGTTGTGGAGCAGAAGAAATCTCTAAGGCGGAGAATTGACGGCCAGGGTTCGCAGGCGAGTCTCGCGAAATCACGTCGATCGTCAGATCGTGGAGAAGTTACGCGAGAGTTAGTCCTTAGGTGCGGGATGGACTAGGTCATCGGATTTCGGCACATCGGGGTTCGGTGTTCGGCGTTTGACGAGGTAAGAGTTTTGAACTCATTGAAATCGTGATTGGCAATTTCCCGAATCAATAGGAGCAGTCGATCAGAGCAGGGACACGTGGCGCAAGATTCCGAGAAGTCAGGATTCAAGGTTTGGCAAGGTCTGTGACCTTGTGCGTTAGGAATCGTGATTTCCTGATAGCCCGAGTGGGGAGACAGGTGTCAGAGCGTAAGCCATACCCGGAGGCATTGAAAAGTGGCATCAGGGTTCGGGGTTTTGAATTGCATAAGAATCGTGCATGCGTGTTTCGCGATATCGCGAAACCCGATTCTCCGTGCAAGCAAAGGGGAGATCGTCGAGGAGTTATTTGTGGGTATTAAGAACTCCCGAAAGGAGTTGAAAGGGTCTTTGACTCTTCGGGCCGTGTGAAAGAAGGTCCTGGTGAGAGCAGGTTGGACCATGAGGGAAGCGGACTTGCATCAAGTAGTATCAGAGCTTTGAAATCTTGTCTGTATACTTCAGGCGAGAGGAGCGAAGGAGAAAAGGAAAGCACTCTGATACACACGACTTGCGTCAAGTGGTATCAGAGACCGAAATCTTGTCTGTATATCTCAGGCGAGAGAAGGGAAGGAGAAAGGGGAAGCACTCTGATACACACGACTTACATCAAGTAGTATTAGAGCTGGAACTTCATCTGTACATTTCAGGAGAAGTGAGAGGGCAACAGGAGGAAGACAGAGTTACTGAAGACTCTGTGACGACAGCGTGCAGGTGGAAAGCAGTCGTGGATACAGTCATTAGGAGATTGTGAGAGAATGAAGCTGGGCACTCAGGAATTCAAGAGTGACGGTAGCAGATCTGTTAGTAAGACAGATAGAAACAACGTTATGGCTACTGAAGGCCATAAACGTGCTGAAAATAAGAGCCCGAAACTGATGAACGAAGTAGAGATGGATAAAGAGCTCGCTGACATAAAGCGAGAGATGGAGGATCTCGAGATGAGGATGCGGCAAGATAAAAAGCCGAGATGGGTTAATGAATGGCCCATGAAGACGCCAAAGGTTAAATGGCCAGTCAGGGAGCCGATGGTCAAAAGACAGCAGAGGCTGTTGAGAAGATGGTTGAGGTATGCTGAGGACCTCAGGGCCACAGAAAAAGAAATGATTTGTTACTGCTGGCCAGAGACTGGAAAAGGTCTTGATGATGATGATGATGATGATTGGGATGATGAGGAAGATGAGATGAGATCGTATGAAGGTCTCATAGACTGCCAGAAGAATGGTGGAGAGTTTCCATATTGCCAGATGGGCAAGAGAATAGGAAATGAATTGGAGTCGTCTGATGATCCCGAAGACTACCATGAAGACAGGAAAGAAGAAATTCTAGATTGCTGAGAGGGAAACAGGTTGAGATCTGTTGAGGATCTCACAGACTGTCGTGAGGACAGCCAGGAAACTTTGCATTGCCAGTTGGGCAATGAAAGGAGATCATATGAAGATCTCGAAGACTGCCAGGAGGGCAGTGAAAGCATCAAAGACTGCCAGGAGGGAAGCGGAGGCGTGTTAAACTGCCAGGTGGGCAGGGATGAACAATTGAGATCACCTAAAGGCCACATGGAGAATTCAATTCAGCAGAGGGTGCTGATGAAGATGGGATCGGTTGATCTCATGATCTACCAAGGAAGCAGCAGCGGAAGCATCCCATATTGCCAGGGGGGCAGGGATGAGCAGATGAATTTAGATCAGCCAGAGGAGTTGACAGAGCAGAGGAGATTGTCTGATAGTCTCACAAATTCAGAAGTGAATTTGAATCATCAGATGCAGCTGACAGAAGAGGAGGAACATCAGGATGATGTTCTGATGATTGGGGGAATTTCAATATCCCTACCATTTGCCCAGGAGGAGGCAGAAATTTCTGTTGTAAATGGTGCAACAGTGGAAGAACAGTCACAGCTGAAGATGATTGTCAGGAATGAGGAGAAATTGGAGCAGGTATTTGAGACTGCCCAAACAGATGAAAGGAAGAATGAGTGTTCTGAGGAACAACTCAATAATTTCAGCCAGCAAGCTGGAAGAGCTGTAGCACTGAAGCTGACAGTAGAAGAAGAAGCAGAAGATGAAGAAGATGAGCATTCGGTGGAATGTCTCAATGAATTCAGCCAGGAAGCTGAGAGAACTGCAACATTTGAGCTGACAGCAAAGGAAACAGGAGGAGATAATGAGCATTCTAAGGAATGGCTCAAAGCGTTCAGCGTTGAAGCTGAAGATACTGCAACGTGGGGGTTTGTAGCCATCAATGAAGAAGGAGCAGACATCATTTGCTTAGCTGATCTGTGGGATCAGATAGGAGCCCTGGAAGAAAGGGTGAGAGTGCAGGGAAGGCACATCCAACAAGTGAGGTTGGAAACTGATCAAGAAGGCACGGGGGATCATAGCGATCTTCCCAATGGGCAAAAAAATTTGCAGCTAGGGAGACTGCAAAAACTAAACCAGCCACTGGAGCAGCTGGATGAGGTGATCATGGAGATCATGGAGTTGATGTTGAAGTCATCCAATACTGCCAGCGAGGAGCAGCTGGACAGAAGGAGAGCAGTAGCAGCAGCGCAGCGGAAGCAGTAGCAGCAGCAGAATGGAGCATATGGAAAGCTCCAATGACTTGTTTAGGACCCAGGAGGATTCCAACAACTACAGGAGAAGCTCATGAGCAGGAGCTCATGATTTTTCCAGCTATGGAGTATGATGCAGGAGCATCTCTCCATGCAGCCAGCCAGCCAGCTAGCCACGTCAGCGCGCATGCATTCTTATGCAAAAAGAGGGGCACAGCCTCATTTTGAAATTGAATTGAATGTAATTAAATGTGCTTAGGTTGTTGAGCCAAGAAAGCCATGCCTTAGCGCAGGCTGTAGATAAGATAGGCCTTTAATGTGTATGGCTAAGATCTAGATCTGATTCTGGACTAGACAGCCCATTTATTGTAATTTATTAGGATAGGTAAATCCTGGAGGGAAGTGCTCGATGGAGCCCTCAGTGTAAAAGATATTTTGATATCTCATTTTGAGAGGATTGAGCTAGTAGGGGATTGGCATGTAGAGCAGAGAAGAGAGAGAGCCAAGAGAGAGATCGAGGAACACCTTGCAAAATATACAGGCATTTGCCATTATTAATACAGAGCAGTTTTTCTTGCATTTTCTGTCATTATATGCATATCTGTGTGTGTTCATTATATGCTGCATTTGTGTATTGTGATTATTCCATTGCAGGGAGTGTGTTTGATTTCAGGTTTGAGAGGTATTTGAGGTTTCATGCCATGAGGGCGTGACAGAGTGTTGAGACTCTGAATATCGGTGCATAGAGGAGGCACTTCTGAACTCTGAGGAGTCAGACAGAGACGTGTTGAGGCACAGAACTGAAGTCATCACCTCATATAGAAGGAGGACCTTTGGGGTTACTGAACACCTCAATAGTCAAGGCAGTGTAGCTAAGACACTGTTGTGGACAGAACCTCTGAGGATTATGGGGAGCTCCATCTGGAGGGCATCGAGCGAAGTGTGTGAGTGCATAGGGAAAGCATAGTTGTTGCGTGTTTGGTGGAAGAGATACTCCGCCAGGAGGGTGTTGAGGAAGTGTGCAGATAGCACATGAGGAAGGAACTCTTTGAGTTCTATCATCTGAAGGAAGCATCCACTGAGGGAGCTTTCACTGGGTTACTAAATACCCAGAGCACTCAGCAATAGGTTTCTTGAGATCGAAGACTGCCAAGAGGCATTATATTCTCCATTTGTGGGAGAAAGAGAAGAAGAACCAAGCGTCTGTAGAGGTCGAAGCTACAGGAGAAGCTCAGGATAGATAGCGCTTTGCGTGCGAGGACTTCGCAAGGAGAGTGCAGAGGTCAAATGAGTCCTTTAAGGATTCAAGAAGAAACCTTAGGAAGGTGAGCGCTTTTATGTATGAGGTCGTAACCGCGAGGAGGGTGGAGACCAAAGACCTTCTCTTGAAGGAATCCAAGTGAGTAAGCTCAGGAGGGATAGTTCTATCGTGGGATCGTGGGACAGAGCCAGTAGGAAGTTCGCACAGGAAGAAGCTGTGGAGAAGAAGAAATCTCTAAGGCGGAGAATTGACGGCTAGGGTTCGCAGGCAAGGCTCGCGAAATCCCACCGATCGTTAGATCATGGAGAAGCTGCGCGGGAGTTAGTCCTTAGGCGCAGGATGGACTAGGTCATCGTATTTCGGCACATTAGGGTTTGGCGTTCGACGTTTGACGAGGTAAGAGTTTTGAACTCGTTGAAATCGCGATTGGTGATTTCCTGAATCAACAGGAGCAGTCGATCAGAGCAGGGACACGTGGCGCAAGATTCTGAGAAGTCGGGATTCAGGGTTTGGCAAGGTCTGTGACCTTGTGCGTTAGGAATCGTGAATTCCCGAATCGCCATTTCCCGATAGCGCGAGTGGGGAGACAGGTGTCAGAGCGTAAGCCATACCTGGAGGCATTGACAAGTGGCATCGGGGTTCGGGGTTTTGAATTGCATAAGAATCGTGCATGCGTGTTTCTTGATATCGCAAAACCCGATTCTCCGTGCAAGCAAAGGGGAGATCGTCGAGGAGTTAGCTGTGGGTATTAAGAACTCCCGAAAGGAGTTGAAAGGGTATTTTACTCTTCGGGCCGTGTGAAAGAAGGTCCTGGTGAGAGCAGGTTGGACCGTGAGGGTCGCGGACTTGCGTCAATTTGGGGATTGATTTTCATGTTTTTTATGCAAAATATGGGTTTTAAGAGCTAGAGTTCTCGTTTTGAGGTCACAGTTCTCATTAAGTTGGTAACTGTGTTGTGAGTCCCTAGAGTCCCCAGTAAGAAAAATTCCTCGCCAACATATGTTAGAGCCATGGAGGGAAGTGAGAAGGCCTGAGGAATTGCATTCAGAGAAGGGAGATCCCATTCCTTGGGTTGTGTAGGTTGAGGGGAAGAGAACTGGTGGATTGGGATAGTTAGGAAAACTCAACTTATTGTGAGTTGTATTGGCATATGAGTCGACAAAATACATGAATCATTTCTTTTGGATTTGTAGCCCCAACTCGGGGGTGACTTACTGTTGATTGGAGTAGTAGGGATATCGTTGGGTAGAACGTGTATCCTTTGTTGTTAGTTGCAGAATTACTTTTAGAAGTGTTTTATCTCTATTTCATTGTTTTTAATTATGGCTTTTTATTGTTGAGTGTTTACTTAGAGTTTTGAGTGCTTTATATGTTGTTATGTATATATTTACTTGGCTACATTCATAATGCTTCTAGATGCATGTTAAATTTTCCATGCATTGCATCTAATCATGGGATTTATTTGTTGTGTGCATACTATGAGTTTGAGAAGTTATAAGATGTTGTATGTATGTGTAATAGACTACATTCATGCCTTTTAAATAATCTTGTTAGATGGATGGACATTTTTAGCATGGTACACATATTTAATTTAATGAGAATCATAAAATATTTTGTTGAGGTTACTAGTGGGGGTGATACATAGTGGTATCAAAGAATTTAGTTCAACACTGGACCCATATGGGCCAAAGACTAGTGCAAATTTGAGAAATTCATTGTTGCAGAATTTCAGTCTATGTTCAATTTGGGGAAAATGTTGAATTTTAGAATGAAATTCCCAATTTTTGGGAGAAGCATGCATGCAATTTGGAAAATGGATGTCAATCCGATAGTCACATGGTTGATTTCATCCCTAGGAAACTAAATCCAGATCACCCATGGTTGTGGAAAAAGAAAATTTCATGGACCATACCCATGATGTGGACTAACAAGGTCCACGATGGGACAAGGAAAGGGTCATATAATAGATTTTGATGAATTAATGGTTGGGATTTCATTTGATTTTCAAATTGATGGCCCAAATTCATCCTTGATATGGTCAAAATTTTCAAAGTTTTTAGAGTTCGGTGAATTTCGGTGAGCTATGCACAAAATGTAATTCAGTGATTTTCGATGGAGTTTTCAAAGTTCTGTGAATTTTAGAAAGGTCTACATAAAACATCATTTTTTGATGAAGAAAATCATTGATTGTCGATGGAGTTTCCGAAGTTCATGAATTTCAATGAGGTCTACACAAAATTTAATTTTCCAATGAAGAAAATCATTGATCACTAATGGATTCTTTAGATTTTGACAAATTTTGGTGAGGTATGCACAAAACCTAATTCGTCAATTGCCAATGGATTTTTAGAAGTTCAACGAATTTCAATGAGAATTGCACAAAATGTAATTCACCAATGAATAAAATCACCAATCGTAGATGGAGTGTTCGGAGTCCATCAAATTTCGACAAAGTCTGCACAAAATGTAATTCATCGATGAAGAAAATCATCGATTATTGATGCAAAGAAAACCATCGATCATCGATGCAAAGAAAATGATCAATTGTCAATGCAAAGAAAATCATCGATTGTTTATGCAAAGGAAATCATTGATTGTCAATACAAAGGAAATTGCTAATCATCAATATAAGGAAAACCAATGATTTTCGATGCAAACAAAATTTCCAATCGTTGATGCAAAGGAAATCACTGACCATCAATAGAGACTTTTTCGGCCAATGATCATAGCAGGTATTCACATGATTATTGATTAAATGTATTTAGATATTACCGATAAAGAATAAGAGAAAGAGATAAGAGAAGAAGAGAAAGAGAGAATATAAGAGGAGATGAGAAAGGGAAGGACAAAAATCAAAAAACAAGAGAAGAAAAAATCAAAATCAGATAAAATTCAATGGATATGTCCATGGTGACAAGGGATACAAGAGTGTTAGTGAGGCCCAATGGTTGATTCTGCTTCAAATTTCCAAAATACACAAAATAGTGGCTTTTAAATATCTAAGCCATGCTCAGCAACCAGGGGATATATAAGAGTGAATTTTTTATAAGGAGTTCAAAAAGAAGGCATGAAGATACTGATTTGGGATTTTGGAAAATTTCAAAATGGTTTGGAGTGGGGATGTAGAAACAAGGAAAAATCCACTATTGATGGGAACATTTTAGGGATTTTTAAAAACTTCAGAGGTGGAAAAGGGACCCTAGATCACCCATTTAGAAAAAATTATCTAGTCCACATTTTATCTACACATCAATCTAGAAAACTTTGTCTTGAGGGATTTTTCACTAGTTTTTTTCCATTTGGGAGATAGCCATTTTTGGGTAAAAATTCAAAGTCCGGAGGAAATGAAAAAGTACAAAATTTCCAAATCTATATTGATGCAAAAGTAGGATGGAACACCAGATCCTAAATTTGAGTGTTGTTATACATTTGCAATCGGGAACACTATCAATGCCCAATATAAAAGTTTTCCTAGTTCCAATGGAAGTAGAAGTAGGGTGGAGCCAATGGAGTTGGTTGATACTATGATAATCTTGCAAAAAGAAGTGAAAAGTTATATATCATACAATTAAAGGATTGTCAGAGATCAGGAGGAGTTGCTACAAAGTCTAAGTATGTTGTAGAGATAAGTCAATAAATATTATGGCACAAAACAAAAAACTATTACAAGGCGAGTAGAAGCATACATATCTCATGATTGGAGGGATGATAATAGAAGATATAGGAAATCAAGGATTGTTAAGAGAAATCATCATCATTCACCAAGACACTTGAATAGAGGATCACATGCATGTTCAAGGCTAGAGAGAAACCCAAGTGTGTCCCCTATCAAAAGATAGAGGAGGAGGCCTAAGTAAAATATTTTGCAAGGAGAGCTCTGGAATCTTAATCCACCATCACTTGATGGAGAGCATAGGAAGGGAGAATATGTTGAATCTTGGTTGTTAGGAATGATAAAATAGTTTTGGTTGCATGAGTATTCATCAAATGTAGAAACTATAATTGCAATCAACCATATTCAAGGAAAATAATTTATGTGGTGGGATTAGCTCAATCAGTTTAATCACATCGATGAAAAGAGGATCTCATGGAAGGAGTTGAAAATTATTTTCAGAAGAAATACTTTTTGATGGAAATATTATGACAAGAAAATGCAATATTTATGTGAAATCAAGAAATTCCTTGAATCGTTGAGGTATGTTGGATTAATAAAGGATCAAAGGGTAAAAATAAAAACGTTTCTAAGTGGGATACCCTCTTTTTGCAGTGATAAAAAAAAAATTGATGAACCCGAGACCTTGGAAGAAGCCATAAGAAAATATAGGTATTTGTATGAGAAAAAAAAAGAAGGCCATCTTTTCAAAAGTCCTGAGATGATAACAAGAGAAGCAGGGTGGACCAAAGAAATAAAGGATTCAAGCCACCTTTCTTTAGGATAAAATCTCAAGCATATCAACAAGGGAAATCGGAACAAGGTGAACATAAAATGACATATTCCTTGGGGAAAAGGCCAAGACAACATCCCATAAAGTGTTAGGGATGTGAAGGAAACCAATTGTATAAAGATTGTCCTCACAAGGGAGATAGAATGAGGACTGTGCATGACATTTAAGAAGTTGATATAGTGAATACGTGGGCAAGAGAATGCCAAATATTTATGCATCCTTTGATAATAGACAAGCAGAATACCAATACCACATGGTTAAGGTACAATGTAATATCGATAATCATCGCACACCTATTTTGATTGATTCTGGAGTGATTCATATCTATATAGATCCAAAAATAGTTGAAAGTTTTAAATCAAAGAGATGTAAGCATGAAAAGTCTTGTTTGGTTTAGCTAGCCACTGGAACCAAGAAAAAAATCAATGAG
>JASDQU010437057.1:12921-56549 GCA_032191745.1 Picea mariana | reverse complement strand
CTGTTACAAAATTTTTCAATACTTCCATGATCTCCCCTTTTAAACCCTCCATCATCTCTTGTAGTTCATATTTTGTTACTATCTTATTTTGTAAATCATTTATGTCCCTACGCATTTATTCACATTCATCAAGGGTCCAATTAGGATTGTCTGGAGGCTTATTTGGTGTAGAAGTTCCCATTTTGGGTGTCATGTTGGCCAAGTATCACTTTTGAACCTTGATTTTGAGGTGGTTCTGCTAGACAAACTTTCTTCTATTGTATCTCCCAAGTTTTGTCCCTTCTGGGTATAAAACTTTCTTTTATGTAGTTCTATGATATTTCTTCTCTGCAATTCCATGGGTCTGATCAAAATTGGATGTGCGAAGTGGAATTTATGGTAACTTCCCCACAACTTGCTGATTTTTGGCCTTTCTAGGAGATCTCACTTGTACAGCGTGCCCTGCACAAAATAATTGATATATAACTATGAAACTTGCACCAAAAATACTACAGACTGTCCACGATCCAATGAAACTAGTCCCACTCAATTTGGATACTCTAGGAAGAAGTTATTATTTTTTTACCTGGAACACCTTCTTGAGACTAGTCAATAGGACTACTCAGATACCCTATCTT
Source organism: Picea mariana (assembly GCA_032191745.1). NCBI lineage: Eukaryota > Viridiplantae > Streptophyta > Pinopsida > Pinales > Pinaceae > Picea > Picea mariana. The sequence goes on along the minus strand of JASDQU010437057.1, from coordinate 55,932 downwards.
ACACATGGTGTATCTACAAATTTAAGATGACCCAGAAGCTGAAATGTTTACCACAGATACCTTACTAATTTCTGTGAATATCCTTTGGATTTCAGGGTTTGAAATGTTACATAAATTTTTTTATAGTGAAAATTCCGCAATGACTCAGTTCATGATGATTCCATAACCCTATATTCTACAGGCTGTATCTTCGAAAGTGTAATGCCTCAGGAGCTTAATTTTGAATCCAATGTACCTTGATCTGTCTAATAAATCTCCTCCAAGTCGTTCCTTCTAAAACGTTGTAGAAAAAAAGTTATAGCAAAAATGCCAAGGTGTATCAGATGTAGCAGCGAAACCCCAAGGCCTTGAGCTTTGATACCATATTTTGAGAACCAAATATCAATATAGCATAGAAAAACCTAAGAAAAAGTACTCAATGCCTTTAAAAAAGGATAATTTCAGATAATAAGCCTCTTTGAGGGGGAAACCTCCTTTTACCCCATTTAAATGTTCAAGTACAAGATGATTCAAAATGAAAATGTCTCCTTGGTATATATAGGGGACTAGGAGTTATAATTACAACTAATGGCCTAAAGCCGACATAAATAAAATAACATTACTAATATAATATGCCCCAATTAAGGGGTAATGAGCCAATATTAGGGCTTAACAGATTTTCAAACATTGCACACCCAATCACATCTTTACAAAGCAAGGGTGTCACATTTGAATTGAATGTTGATTGTAAAAGAAGTTTTCAACACTTGAAGATATTGTTGACAAGTGCACCAATTTTTAGGAATGTTGACCAAAAATAAGATTTCATTGTGTGCATTGATGCATGCAATGAAGGACTTGGTGGAGTCCTTAGTCAAAATGGGCATGTGATATGCTATGAATCAAGGAAGTTGAAATAACATGAGGGAAAATATGCCAATCATGATTTGGAATTGGAAATCATAGTACATGCCTTAAAATGTGGAGGCATTATATGATGGAAAAATATTCGAGTTGAGGACAGACCATAGTGGTCTGAAATATTTGTTTGGACATCCAACTTTGAATGCTAGGAAAAACAGGTGGTTGGAATTTCTCAGTGAGTACGACTTTGAAATAAATAATATCAAAGGTAAAGAGAAAAAGGTGGTTGATGCACTGAGAATGAGGGTGCATGAGATGCATGCTATAGCCATTAGCATGTACAAATCACATTTGAAAGATAGAATTATAGAGGCTGCAAAATCAAATCAGCAATATATGGAGATAAAGGAAAAATTACAGCAAGGTATTTTGCAACAGAAAATTGAAGATTATAAACTCAGAGAGAATGGAATCCTAATGTAAAGGGGCAAAGTTTATGTGCCAAATATTCAGTAGATGAAAAATTTGGTATTAAGAGAGATGTATAATGTTCCTTATGTTGGGCACCCAGGTTACCAGAAAACTATTGCAATTGTTGTTGGGTTATGAAAAAGGTACAAATATCCTCCTTATTCCCACAGTTCGTGATACAATCTTGAGTGACTTTTTTGTTAATTAGGGATAAATAGAATAGAAAATGATTAATATGTCTTATAGTGATATTATTGAAGTCATGATGAATAGATTCTAAAATACGGTTGGAATTGTTTGATTTTGTTACAGGATTGGTTAAATATTGTGAAAACCGAAGTAGCAAAGGAAATCTTGAAGATGCGTGAGCCATTGGAGGTTAAGGACTTTTGGCGCAAAAGTAGTTTTAAAGATGATTTAGTTTTCTATATTGTAACTTTATAATAGTAAAGCAATCCTAAGGATCTTCTGATCCTCAGGATGACTTGATTTACTCAAATTATTGTATATATAGAGGATAATATATCCTAAAAGACAATCTAAGAATTGAGTTCAAGTATTCAGACTCAGAGTTACTCTACACAAGCCATTTTTGTGAATAATGTACCGGCTATGAAGTTAATAAAAGGTTTGATAGTTTTCACCATTTCTATATACTGAGTTTCTAGTAGCAGTGCTTCTTAGGACCAAGGGCCCAGTCTAAAGGAGCTACTATTTCAGCTATAATTGTATCAGTTTGATTTATGTTTTATGATTCAATTCCCTTTCACAATAGTTAAGACGAATGCATAAGCATGTTAATGATTTCATACAGTTTTCATACAAAAGATAGATATCTCCCTTGAGTGTTAATGAATGCTGATTCCAATTTCCATTACTGTAGTTTTCTGCTTGACAGTTCCTCACGTTTTCATACACATCATTCCTTTTACTTAAGATGCACATTTGTTGTTCCTTTCGAATAGGTTACAATTGTCGTTCCTTTCAGTTAAAGTTACAATCGTTTTTCCTTTCCATTCAGTTATGTTTGTTGTTCCTTACTATTAGATTACAATTGCAGTTTCTTTCCATTAGAATAATTCGCTATTTCCTTTCCAACAATTTGATTCCTAGTTAATAGTTAATTTCTCAAGTCTTTACTCAGATTCAATCATTGCCTTTCAGTTAAATGAATTTAGCAGGTTAGCTAGTTCCTTTTCATTCACAACATGTTGGCAATTAGATTTCAATTTTGTTAAGTAAGATATTAAGCTTAGAATCTTTAAATGAACATTTGAGGAACTTGATTGTGGATAAACTCAGGTTTTCTTTAGCTATGCGATTTTAGCCTCTACAAGCTATCTACATATACTTTGTTGATGTTCTTGAGATAAAAGACTAATCCTCAGGTTGATAAATTAATGTTAAAATAAGGTTGTTTTTAGGACATCTTTAGACCCCAACATTTTGGCGTCGTTGTCGGGGAGAATGTCAAAGGTAGCATAAATTGTGCCTCTGGAGGATGAGGTATTGAAGACGAAAGGTAAGAACCTATGCAGGCAATAAGTAAGATGATTATGCCAACACCTATCTCCAGTTGACACATTAAGAGGTTGCATAGGTGTTTTCTTTCTTGAATTTATTTTTGTGTGAAGTGTGTATGACTAAGAAGAAAGATATTGAAAAACCAAAACCCCCACCAAAAATTACCAAAGCCCAAGGTTCGGTGCTCCCTGGTAGAAGCACTTTCATAGATGACATCATCCGAAAATTTGAATCTTAAGCTTCGGTTGGAACTAGGAAAGGATCTACCTGAATCCCTTAGGTAGCAGTCTCACCAACTGCACCCCAAGCTGATATTTACAGCAAAACTGAAGGGACTGAGCAAAGCTTTCAGAGAACATATCTTCCACCTCTCACCCCTTTAGAAGAGGGAAATTCTTGTAATCTAGAGGAAGGAGAAGGAGAAACCAACGGGGTTGCCAAGGCAGATCCATCACCACCCCTTGATCCTGAATCTCCTACGAAAGAAGAAGGCATACCTGAAATCCCAGATAGAGGGAGTGCAATCAAATCCCCTAGAGGGTCAGATAATCAAACACCTCGAATAAAATACTTAGATCAAGAAATCCCTGAAGATTTCTGGCACATTTTCGATCAAATGGCACAACCAAATCAACAACGTCCCCAGACTTCCACATTGGAATATCTGATAGTTGATCCAATTGCCAATGCCCCCATGAAGGCAATTTCCCTACAGAACCTGCGAATCTTCCATAGATTGATCTCAAAAGACCCGTATGCATTCTTATTTGAATTTGATGTCCTATGTAAAGGGTATGATTACACCTCTGAACGCCAAAAATTAAAATTGTTCCCCTCCACTTTGAAAGGAGCAGCTCTACACTGGTTTATGGGATTAGGGGGCGAAACTATAAACTCATGGGATGAGATGAAATAGGCCTTCTTGAAAAAATATTAGGATTATTGTAGAACCAGAGACATGAAAGATGAAATCTTTCAAATGACTACAAAATAAAATGAATCATTAGAAGAATATGTTGAGAGATTTCAGTATAATTTACAAAGATCACCCTATGGTACTACATTACCAAGTGAAGTACTTAAGGAAACTTTGATTAAGGGTATGAAAGATGAATGGGTAGAAACATTGAATCTAATGGGGAAGGGTGACATTTATCAAGAAACTTATGATAACATCATTCAATTGTGTATCAGGAGCTCACGAGGAAGCACACAGACCAGATCAGGAATGTGAACTTCCCTCACCAGGAGTAGCAATACTACCAATGGGGGTGTTACGCGAGCTGAAGTTGGTAATCTCTTAGAAAATTTCAACACATATATTCTGATCACTCTGACTACACAATTGGATGTATTGTAGGCCAAACAAAAAAAAACAAAAGAAGAACAGACTTTGGCCATATTTTGTCACAGATGCAGAAGAAAACATGGTCCAAGGGATTTCCCTCTGGATGTGGTTTGGGTTTGTGCTATCTGTGACAAGGATCATGATACAAAACAATGCCCATCGCTCCCTGGACTGAAATTTGTCTTTAGATAAGTGGAAAAATAAACAGAGCCATTATATGTAATGGTGCAGCGTTGTCAATGGAAGAACCGACCTCCAAATACACTCTAGGACCCTTCCTCTTTATTTTCTGGACAGTATAATCAGCAGCAGAATTCTAGTAACACATGGTAGGGCTAGCCATTTTACTAATCAGAACTGGCAGGCTCAACAATACCCACCTACAAATCCCACTTGGCCAAACCAGCCCGCTGCAAATCCTGCTTGGCAGAATTAGCCAACTACAAATTCCACTTGGCCTAACCAAAAATACCCCACCTCACCCTGGAAAAATTCAAATAACCCCTACCCTTCACAATGGCCCAACACGACTACCCAAAACCCAAATTGGAACCAGAATTGGTAGCGCCCCATGGGGATAAATAATCAACCCATGGGGATGACCCCTCAAACCCAACCCAAGTTGCAAGCCCCACTCCAAAACCCTCAATCGCAATTGTGCCCCCAATTACCAGCCCAACCTCACCCAAATCCTAATAATAGACCGGCTCAGCTCATCCATATTATGGAGAACGGGGAAGGGGAAACCAACTCGGTAGGGTTCAATGAACTCTGGTTGAGATCGAGGTGTATAATCTCTCCTAAAGAAAATAACATTTCTCAAGAGCAGGAGAATAAAAAACAACCAACAATAACACCCTCAACTGTGGTAATAACAGAAGAAATCGAGCAGGGGGGAACACAGTCGAATCACAGGATCCTGATAAGGATGCAACTCCTTCCCCTCCGTTCCCTGAAAGATTGATGATAGCAAAACCTGTCGAATATCCGAACTTTGACATTGTAGGGGAACTCAAGAATTTATATGTCAAGATTCCACTCCTGCAGAAACTACAATATATTCCAATTTATGCAAAAACAATCAAGGAACTATGTGGGAGGAAGCCTGTTAGGAAGATAAAAAATTCATCCTCGACAGTTTGCATAGTAGGATCCTTGTCTGATCTAATTGTTGGTAGACAAGAACCAATCAAATATCCAGATCCATGAAATCCCATAGTAACAGTTCAAATCCAGGGTTGTTCTTTTCCAAATACACTAGTTGATTTGGGAGCGGCCATCAACATCCTGACTATGGAAACCTGCAATACCTTGGGTTTTGACTTCTTCAAACCCACCATAATTATGTAGCAATTGGTAGATCGATCAGTGGTTCGACTAGTTGGAACATTACATGATATGTCCATCTCCGTCGACTCTTAGGAGTATCTGACGGATTTCCTCATCATCAACCCAAGAAGTGGACTTGAAGGGAATCCATTGATACTGAGCAGACCATGGCTCACAACATAAGATGCATACATATGATGTCAAACGGGTAATATGAAAATTGCTAGAGGAGGTGTCACAAAGAATCTCATCTTATATCCTCCTGCCAAGCCAAGCCCAACTTTCGTATATCCACAATTGCCACCACCACGATATCCAGAAAAGGATTTATGAGCCCCTCTCACACTGGAAGAATCCCTCAGACTTAAAAACCAGCTAGAGGATGATGTAGTCAGTGGGTTTATTAATAGCCCAGCCACCGTGAGTAACCCAAACTACCAGATGCTCCAAGTTGTTCTAGACTGTGAAGCATAGGGAGACCCGCTGGAAGATTTAATGGAACAACAAATTCCAACTACAGTTGTTCATAACAGAAAATCCGTTGACATTGCACCAGGGAGATCTCTGAACATCAATGTCAATTTATATGAACAACAACAACAAAATCTAATTAAAGTCCTCTCCAAATACTAGCAAGATTTTGTATGGGAGTATTCTGATATGAAAGGTATTGATCTGCAACTCTGTACACACCACATTTATATTGAAAAATATGCTCGACCTATCTGACAACCATAGAGAAGACTGAATCCCCATCTTAGGGATATTGTTAAGGAAGAATTACAAAAGCTGTTGGATGTAGATTTTGTATACCCTATCTCAGATAGTCAGTGGGTTTCCCCATTAGTGATTGTCCCAAAGAAAAATGGGAAATGGAGAATCTGTGTTGACTACAAGGAACTTAACAAATCCACTCAAAAGGATCATTTCCCCTTACCTTTGATCGATCAGGTCATGGATACTTTGGCAGGAAAGAAATTATTTTCTTTCCTAGACAGTTTTAGTCGCTACAATCAGATCTAGATTGCCCCAGGAGATTAGGATAAAACTACATTCACTTGCCCCTGGGGTAACTTTGCATAGAGAGTATTTCCCTTTGGACTATGTAACACTCCAGCCACATTCCAAAGGGCCATCCTGAGCATATTCAGCGACCTAATCAGTGAAGGGCTTGAAGTCTACATGGATGACTTCACTCCTTATGGTGACAACTTCAACCAAGCACTGAATAATCTGGAGAAGGTACCGGAACGAAGCATTTCTACCAGGTTATGTTTAAGCCATGAAAAATGTCACATGATGATGACAGAAGGTGTGGTACTAGAGCATTATATTTCTGCAGATGGAATTAGAGTAGATCCAGCAAAAATAGAGGTAATCCTTAATCTACCTACACCACACACACAAACAGAGGTACGTAGTTTCCTTGGCGCTTCTGGATACTATCATAGATTTATGGAAAATTTGGCAAGAACCACTGCACCTTTACATGCTTTGACTGGTAATGTGGAGTTTTAGTGGTCTTACAAGTGTGATGTGGCATTTGTAGGACTCAAGAAGCTGATATCGACAGCACCGGTGTTGAGGGGACCAAATTGGAAAATACCATTTCACATCTCCACCGATGCATCAGATATTTCCATAGGCACCATCCTTGGACAGGAAGAAGACAAGAAATCTTACACTATTTATTTCATTAGAAATAATCTTACTTCAACTGAACTTAATTATACAGTAATAGAAAACAATTTTTTAGCTGTTATACATGCCATCAATAAATTTTGTCATTATATAATAGGCTATGTCGTTATTCTGTATACTGATCATTCTGTTATTAGATATCTAGCTAATAAACTGATTACTAATGGACGGGTCACTTGGTGGTTATTACTCTTGTAGAAATTTGACATCACCATCAAAGATTGACCTGGGAGAGAAAATCTTGTCGTAGACTTTCTATCCCGCATACCCAAAACAGATGACTCCTTAACAGTTGAAGATCAATTTTTAGATGAGCATCTGTTTGTTGTTACCACAAAGCCACCTTGGTACGTTGATGTGGCAAATTATCTGGCAACGGGAATATTACCGACACATCTATCATCAAGGGAAAGAAAACTAATCGTCCAACGTAGCGCATGATTCGCTTGGATCAACGGATATCTCTTCCACACAGGAGTTGATCTCCAAATCTGCAGATGCGTGCAAGATGACGAAATCTATGACATACTAAAGGTAGGACATGATGAACCCTGTGGTAGGAATTTTGCAGATCGCAGGATTGGACACAAAATTTTATAGATGGGTTACTATTGGCCCTCAATATTCAGAGATGCAAAGAAATACGTCCATATCTACGACAGTTGTCAACGGATGGGACAACTAGGTCAGACTAATGAAATTCCCTTGAAAGCACAAATAATCACATAACCATTTGAAATATGGGCACTAGACTTCCTTGGCCCCTTCAATCCAAAGTCAAATCAGAAGGCCTATATTCTAGTGGCTACGGACTAGATGACTAAATGGGTAGAGGCAGAATCCCTACCAAATGCAACAGAAGAGGTAATCATCAAATTTCTTTTCGAATTATTTGTACGCTATGGACTACCCAAGGAAGTAATCACAGATGGGGGGTCACAATTTACAGCTCATAGAATCACCACCACCCTGGAAAATTATCATATTAAGCACAGAGTTTTTTCTCCATATCACCCACAGGCAAACGGGAAAGTAGAAAGCACAAATAAGGTCTTGGAGGCAATCCTGACAAAGATTGTCTCAACAAATCGACAGAATTGGGCTACTGAGCTTCCAAATGCCTTATGGGCTTATCGAACAACATGGTGTAACACCACTGGCTACTCTCCCTATCACCTAGTCTATGGTAAAGAACCCATCTTCCCAATTGAGTTTGATATTAAGACCCTAAGGATGGCCCAGGAAATTGGACCGGATCTAACAACAACACATAAACAACGCCTTCAACAAATCAATGAATTGGATGAAGCATGCCTATCTATTGTGGAGCGCACAATTGTTATTCAACAACAAAGAGTGACCTGGCACGACAAGCATATCAAGAAGAAATCATTGAAGAAGGGTGATTGGGCGCTTCTCTATGACTCCAGATTTCACGATTTTCCGGGAAAATTACAGACACGGTGGTTGGGACCATATGAAATTGAGGAAATCCATGATAATGGCATGGTCACTTTAATCACCATTGATGGGTCTGGATCTCCATTTTTGGTTAATGGGCACCGGCTACGACTTTACCATCATCTGCCTTCAAAAGAATCTTTCTACCAGGAAGTAAGTAAGGATCCTACCGTTCAAATTTTGGCTAGTTGGGAAGGTAACCCAACCACCCCAACTCCATAAATGATGAATTTACACTGTACATACTGTATATAGTTTTCATTAAGTATTAGTTTTTCTTTTTCTTTTCATTTTTTTGAGAAATAAAGAGGATAACTATAATCAACACAATTAGCACTCTTTTCTGTTCCGCACTCTTGCTTTATCCTATCACACGGACCCAGTCTTTCACAGAAAAATGAATATGTCATGCTCCACAGCAGTAATAGGGAAACCATAATGAGCTCATGACATCAATAGACCATCCCATACTCGATTCTGAAATAAACTGACCCATAATAATTGAATGAATTTAGTTGATGACTAATCAACCTTAGATTCAACAAAAGAATAAATATTTCCATGGGGAAGTTTCCAAAATTATCCATTGAGATGGTTAAAAATTAACAAATGTCGTTCATTTGAAAGGAACAACTATTGTTCCTTTATGCGATTGTTGTTCAATTGAAAGGAACAACTGTTGTTCCTTCTCGCGACAGTTGTTCCTTCGCACGATTGTTGTTCAATTGAAAGGAACAACTATTGTTCCTTCTCACGACTGTTGTTCCTTTGAGTATCGATTACTGTTCATTTGAAAGGAACAAATGTTGTTCCCTTCGCACAACTTAATGTTGTTCCTTTAAAAGGAACAACTACTACTCCTTTTGTGTTCTTCCTTATTGTCATTCCTTTCTACCATTGTTGTTCAAATGCTATCCATTCCTTTGGGGTAACCCTTTCATCAAATAATTTTCACTAGCATTACTTCTATTTATCATGGTAACGATCTGTCACTATTTTGTGGACTATCTCTCATACCTTATCAATTTTTTTTTTGGATTAATCTCTCTGAAATATTTTAAATCTTGTTCATAACCTATAACCACCATAATTCGTTTCTTTTCCCTATATACATACAAATATACTTGAATGATAATTTGCCTCATATTATAATAAGGAGTCTTAAGCACACTTTTACTTGGAATCCTTACACTTCTTTACGCCATCCCTTACGCTTAAGGAGTAGATGAGCCTCCCTTAATAGAGCCCTTCTAAAAAAAAAAAAGTTAAATAAATACAACTAATAAACTTCTCCCACAAAGAATAGGGGGTCTCATCATGAGCCAACCTACCTCAATCATAGGATAATAACCTAAGTGACATTCCCACTATGGCTACCACACCAGGGCAATGGCCTTTTGACATTTTTTGTCAAAGGACAAGAGGTCTCATCACGAGTCGGCTTGTTCACTTAAGTTACAATCTAGTGAGTGGCATTATCATCATCTGGCTACCAAACCAGGATAGTGGTCTTTTCTGGAGAAGATAACTCAAATATTTATTAAGGATACAGGCTTATCTATGGGTTAAAATGCAACCATGTCGAGGCTATGAATGCCTACTGGCAGAAGTGGCTCTGCCTATGGTTTGGAAGTTTATCTAAAAAACACCAAGTTTCTATGTGTCTCTAGATTTCCTTTACTCAATAATGGGTCTATCATTTTGGCTATATTTAATAAAATCGGGAAAATTAACAACATTATGATATATGGAATATTTTTAAATGAACAACAGGTTTAATTTATTTGGCTTATTTTCTCATTTTCTCACAAAACGATGGGTGGTCGAAGTGTGCACAAGGAACCAACTTTACTACAGGTAACAAAGCAGGACAGAGAAATTCTATAGCACTTGGGGTGGATGGAGTATTTTAACCAGTTACAAGGCTATGATACGAGCATCACGCTTGAATTATTTTAGAATTTGCAGGGATAAACCTCCATGGTTCGAGATATATGAATTCCAGTTACTCTAGAAATCGTAGCAAAGATTACAGGTCTCCCTAACTTAGGCATTCAGTGGACGAGAATATATACAGTTCTCAAAGAAGTTGTAGAATCCTTCGTAGACCCTGGCGAGGAATTGGATAAAAAAGGAAAGGGGCTTAACCCCAGCACCCTCAGTGAACCATGGAAAGAACTAGTAGGATTAATTCAGAGATACATCACCTGTGATGGGCGATATGATGTAATCCGACCATGCCACCTCAAACTACTAGCAGCACTCAAACAAAGGTTAGTAATTAATCTACCTTTTTTTCTAAATGCCATGTTACATGAGGTTTCCATTAGAACACAGAAGTCCAAGGATCCTGTTACTATTATCAACCACCATGGATTAGTTAAACTGATAGTAAGTAAGGCCATGAGTCAAACACAATTAACATGGGGGGTCTTACTGGGACCAATAGACCTCTGCAACTGGAACAAACTGAATTATACCATGAAAATCCATCAGAGGAAATTGAAGAGATACAGGAAGGGGGGACCACTACCCAAACAAAAGTTCCACCTCCTCAACCCGAAGTCGAGGCAGACCCTGTCCGAATGACAAAGGTTAAAACCTCATAGACAGAGACTCAGACCTCACAGATAGGGCCACTAACCAGAAAGAGAAAAAGAGAAATGGTTACTCTTAAAGCCCCCTTTGAGAGAACGAGGAGAAGTAGACGAACACAAAACCCTGAAGAAATCCAGGACACAAAAAAACAGCCTAAAGAAATTCATAACATAATAGAGAAGCCCTTACAGGAAAATGCCCAGGGTATTGAGCATATAGAACAAACTTCATAGGGAAATAGTCAAGAAGATACTCAACTAGCATCAGAGCATATGACAGATTTTTTTTTGAAAAGATATGAGGAAGAAATAGCTCAGGTTTTAGGGAGCTTAGGAACCTCAATTGACAGAGATAAATCAAAAGAATACCAAGAATGAGCCTCTTCTTCAAACCCTGCTGAAAATTTCCTTGATATTGAAATGCCATTTCCTGAGGACACAACACATGAAGACCCACATCTTGAGGCAAGAAGCCCTCTTGAATAGACATAGCACTTGGAAGGAACAAAATAACAGCTACCTGCTGATTAGAATCAGGAAGACCTTGAGACTCCTCACAAATAGAAAGTAGGCAAAAGCCATAACAGAATTAGAAAGATGAAAAAGGAGAACAAGTTGTTAAAGAGAAAGGTTAAAAAAGTGGAAGCATTAAAATTGAAGGTTGGAAAACTCAGAGAAATTATTAAATAATTGAGGAAGCAGCTAGAACAATTAGATAAGGCCCACCAAAGAAATAAAAACAAAAGGTCCAGAGTGCAGGGAAGAAACCCTATTCCTAAAATAGAAGTCACTACAAACTCTATGGGAACACAGAAAGACTGTGAAGAGATAATAGTAGAGGATGCAGTAGCTCAGAATGAAGAGGTAATTCCTTCAAAAACTGTTGATGATGAGGTACAGATAGATATCCTAGTCTCAGAAGAAATACCTCAATCCCTCGAGCAAGATCCCACCATTAGGATATTGGAAGAAGAATTGATACACTCCCAACAAAGCTTGATTCAAAGTAGGAATGAATTGATGACTATGGAAGAACATCTAGCATTTCAATCTCAGGAACAGAATGCTATCTTTGATAGACTGGAATTAGAGCTTATACAAGCCTAACAAGCATTAACTCAATCCAAATATGAGATGGGCACTATAGAATAATATCAAGCAACTCAGTCTCAGGAACAAGATGATGTTATTGGTAGGCTAAAGGCAGAGCCGGTACAAGCCCAGCAAGCCTTAACTCAATCCAGAGAAGAAATTATCACTAGGGCTTAACATCAAAAGGTTGTTAAACAACTAAAGGATATGTCAGCAACAAAAAGTGAAACATATGCTGAGCTCACCAAAGCACAAGAAACGATTAAGAAAATGCAAAGCCGATTTGAAAAATATTTGGAGCAAATAAAGGAGATTTGTGATGTTTACTTTGATGCAATCAACTGTAGAGCCCCTGCCACCAATTATACCCTATTCTTGTTGGAACGTTACCTATTGTTAAGGGTAAAAGCCATCAGAGAAGGTAAGCTGATTACAGTTTCCACTGTCCTTGAGTTCATTTCATGTTTTAGAGAGCAGGAAGAAAAGGTACAGTATTTTCTACATGAATTATACTTCCATAATTTTATTTTGGAAGATGACAGGAAAAATAACCCTGGTCCCTTTATTGGAGACATTCAGTTCCATGCATTCCTGTCCTTTACTAAGAACCAAGTTATATGGGGCAAGGCTCACAAGAATTTTATAAAGAGGGAAACAGGGTTGGATCTCTGGATCATAGGAGAGCCCCTAAAGTCCTTTCCAACCATTATGCAACATAGAAAATTTATGAAAAGGGGGGGGGGGGTCAGAGATTCTCTAGCCCCCATCCATCGATAGGTTATCCGTTCAGGCATCATATACTTTAGAGAACTCAAATAAGAAGGTCTTTCTGCTTCTAAGGTGAGATGGGATGCATCCTCCAATGAAGTAAAAATTAGGGAGCCCTTCAGGTTCAGGAATTTCTTTGCAGCTGCCTATAGAGCGGAAATGTATTCTAGGTTGCTCTTGGAGGACGGAACTTCTTGGATCGAGTGCAGGTATAATCCCCCTATCCTCTGGTTTCCTCCAGAAAGTTACCAGAAGGATTATCAAATTAACAAGAAAAGGGAGGATGTTTCTTTTGAAGAGCTCAAAAGAAGTAATGGGTTCAGGAGACCTGGTGAACCAACTTTCCCTCCTTACATCATCACTTCTTTACATGTAATATCTTAGCTTATAGGAGGACATGCAAGAAGGTAAGCCGGGGGGTATGTTGGGTTATGAAAAAGGTACAAATATCCTCCTTATTCCCACAGTTCGTGATACAATCTTGAGTGACTTTTATGTTAATTAGGGATAAATAGAATATAAAATGATTAATATGTATTCTAGTGATATTATTGAAGTCATGATGAATAGATTCTAAAATACGGTTGGAATTGTTTGATTTTGTTACAGGATTGGTTAAATATTTTCAAAATTGAAGTAGCAAAGGAAATCTTGAAGATGCGTGAGCCATTGGAGGTTAAGGACTTTTGGCACAAAAGCAGTTTTAAAGATGATTCAGTTTTCTATATTGTAACTTTATAATAGTAAAGAAATCTTGAGGATCTTCTGATCCTCAGGATGGCTTGATTTAGTCAAATTATTGTATATATAGAGGATAATAGATCCTAAAAGACAATCTAAGAATTGCGTTCAAGTATTCAGAGTCAGAGTTACTTTGCACAAGACATTTTTGTGAATAATGTACCAGCTATGAAGTTAATAAAAGATTTGATCATTTTGACCATTTCTATATACTGAGTTTCTAGTAGCAGTGCTTCTAAGGACCAAGGGCCTAGTCTAAAGGAGCTATTGTTTCAGTTGTAATTGTATTAGTTTGATTTTTGTTTTACGATTCAATTCCCTTTCACAATAGTTAAGACGAATGCATAAGCGTGTTAATGATTTCATACGGTTTGCATACAAAAGATAGATATCTCTCTTGAGGGTTAATGATTGTTGATTCCAATTTCCATTACTGTAGTTTTTTCCTTGACAGTTCCTCACGTTTTCATATGCGTTGTTCCTTTTACTTAATATTCGCATTTGTTGTTCCTTTCGAATAGGTTATAATTGTCGTTCCTTTCAGTTAAAGTTACAATTGTTGTTCCTTTCCATTAGTTATGTTTGTTGTTCCTTACGATTAGATTACAATTGCAGTTTCTTTCCATTAGAATAATTCTCTATTTCCTTTCCAACAATTTGATTCCTAGTTAATAGTTAATTCTACAAGTCTTTACTTAGATTCAATCATTGCCTTTCAGTTAAATGAATTTAGCAGGTTAGCTAGTTCCTTTTCATTCACAACATGTTAGCAATTAGATTTCAATTCTGTTAAGTAAGATCTTAATCTTAGAATCTTTAAATGAACATTTGAGGAACTTGATTGTGGATAAACTCAGGTTTGCTTTAGCTATGCGATTTTAGCCTCTACAAGCTATCTGCATAGAATTTGTTGATGTTCTTGAGATAAAAGACGAATCCTCGGGTTGATAAATTAATGTTAAACTAAGGTTGTTTTTAGGACATCTTTAGACCCCAACAACTGTCAAGAGCCAATATTATTGGCCAGGTATGAATAAAAAGGTGGTTGATTATATATCCATATGTTTGGAATATCAAAAAGTCAAGGATGAGCACAGATGCCCAGTTAGTTTGCTACAACCATTACCCATTTCTGAGTGGAAATGGGAAGTTGTGAAAATAGATTTCATTACTAAGCTACCCAGAACATCCAAGTAGCATGATTCCATCATGGTGGTGGTGGATAAGCTTACCAAAGTTTCCCATTTTATTCTAGTGAAGTTAACTCACAAAGAAGCCAACATTGAACATATCTACATGAGAGAAATTGCTAGGCTACATGGTGTGACTAAGACAATTATGTCTGATAAAGACCCCATGTTCACATCAAACTTTTGGAAAGGATTATTCAAAGGATTTGGGACAAATATGAACTTTAGCATAGCCTATCATCCAGAGTTATATGGAAAAACAAAGAGGTCAATCAAGTGATTGAAGATATCCTAAGGATGTATGTGATGGATAAAGCATCAAAATAGGAATATTATCTACACTTGGTTGGTTTTTCTTATAATAATGGGTACCATGCATTTTTAAAGATGATCCCATTTGAGGAACTATATGGAAAAAAGTGCAACATGTCAGTGAGTTGAGATAACCTAGCACATGGAGCAGTGGTTGGACCAGAATTTCTCAGGGAAATGGAGGAACATATGCTAAAAATAAATAAGAATTTAAAGGCTTCCCAAGACAGGAAGAAAAGATATGTTGATAAAGGAAGAACTCAGAGAGATTTCAAAGTGGGTTACCATGTGTTCTTGAAAGTGAAGGCTAAAAGAAGTTACTTGAAGTTGGGGAACTATTCAAATCTTGCAACGAGATATTGTGTAACTTTTGAAATCCTGGAGAGGATTGGTCCTATTGCATACATGCTTGCACTTCTTGCATCCATGTGAATTCATAATTTATTCCATGTATCTTTGCTTAAAAAGTATGTACCTAATGCTAATCATGTAATTGATTGGAATTTGATTCAAGTGGAGGAAGATGGATACTTTTGAGTACAACCAGTGTGCATATTGGATCGGAAGATCAAGAAGCTCCAGAATTGAGCCATAGCAATAGTAAATTTCCAATGGACCTAGTATGGTTCTGAGAACACAACCTGGGAGAACGAAGATGCCATGTGGGAAGATTACTCACATCTTTTTTAATATTTTGATTGTATGTATGTATATAATGCACTGAGGACAACACATAAATAAGGGGGAGGGGAATGTAATACCCATAGGATTAACCACATTTGTAATATAAATGTACATATAGGCTAGTGAGCTAGGATAATTTGTGGCCGGAGAGCCTTTGTATATATGTTTTGAGGCCAAAGTGCCTGTGTGGTTATTAGGTTGAAGAACCCGGATGTGAAAAGGTCAATGAACCTATCTTTGTAAAATGTAATCACACTCTGATACTAATACAAATTCATCACTACTACAGACAAACCAAAAAAAAGAGTATGGGGGGGTAAACTCCGCTAGAAAGAGAAAATGGGGCTAAGGGTCTAGGAAGAGGTGTTAAGCAAAGGGAGCTTAAGCCAATAAAATATTGTTATAATATTTCCCAAAGTCTAAGTTGTGGGATATGATTTTATCCTAAGTTCCTAAAGGTTGGGAATGAGTCATCAAGTGGATTCAAAGCTAATTCATAAGGTGACAAGTGTCAATTTAAAGGCATGCAAATATGTTGTGGGAAAATAGTGTATTTCCCAACACTCTTTCCATTCTTACCAACCATTTACTCAAATATTTCCATCCATATTTGTACCTATACATTAAAATTTTGGAGTTTATTATACCCAGTAAATCCTTGGGGGTGTGGGTTGAAGAATCAGGTTGTCAGGTCTATGGCATTAGATTGAAGAAGCAGGTTGTCAGGCCCGTAAGAATTTCTCTCTAGGTGAGAGAACTATTCCCAAGGTTCCAAGATACATCTACATGGATCTAAGACTTCTTTTCTGGCATGTTGTAGAATCCTTAGAAAGGAAGTGGGGAAGCCGAAGGAATGTTGAGAAGAGAATGGGCACACTTTCTAGGGTGGGACAAGCATGTGGGGAATGAGAGGTTGTAGGTTGTTTTCTCGAGTTGGCACATGATTCTGTGTATTTATATTGTTTACAAACCTTATCTTGGCTTAGGATTCCTTTTCCCTAGTAAATTTGTATCCCCAACTCAGGGGTGACCTGCTGCTGAGAGTTTATAAGTAGGAGAGTCTATGGCTTGGAGTAATGTCTGAGGTCTACAAGCAGTTGGTGACTTTTACAAAATATAAGTTCCTTCTGTGTATTTAATTTAATTATTGTGTGCATAAAATTGTATTTTTGTTATGTGTTTTTCTTGTATTATTATGAATGTATATATTTGTTGTAGTCTAAATAATTCCATGCATATGCATAGCACTTTTATTTAAATTAATGGTATCAGAGTTGGAAATTGTGTGTGGCATTGTCCAACTCAAGGTTGGGGATGCTACAATGTGGTATCCGAGCAAAATTTTGTCAAGTGGTTGGTAATGGGGATGTTACATTGTGGTATCAAAGAAAATTTTTGTCGAGTGGCTGGTAATGGGGACATTAAATCTAAAGCCATACCTCCATGTGATCTTATGTGATATCCCTATCCATTCTACTAACAATTTTATTAGGCTTATGAAACTCAAAGAACTTTACAATGCTAATGATATAGAACATATCCCTTCCACACCGATTGTGCACGTTACTCTCCCCAAGTCATCAATTAACTGTGTTAAGTATTTGCAAACAAATCACCCATTTGCTTTGTGTGATACCTATTGCCATTATTCTCATAATTGTCCTAAGCTACCCCAGTTTCATGATACCATTGAGGTCATTCATCAATTGTATTCTTCAAGACAAGAATATCTAACCCCAATAGTAGAGGACCATGCTCTTAAGAATGAAAAACATCCCAAATCCAATCATCAACTAGTCATTTATATTTCCCCCTCTGAAGTGAAAACAAATGTGAATTCCATGAAAATTCTCTACTTTTCAACTTCCATGGGATTGAAATTGTTAGATAATATTCCTTTCTCCACAAGTGTACATCATATAATCCTCAGTGTTCCCCATGTACCTTCGGTTGCAACATCAATAAAAGTCTCTTCCACTATTATTTTATCTACCTTTGTAGATGTAGTGTATCTAAACCATGTCTCTCATTCTCGTGGCATTGATAATGGGTTCATGTCCCCATACCATACTAATTCACCTAATTGTGTAGGTTCTCACATCCATATATTTCATTCTGATGAAGACATTATGGAGTCCCTTACTATATCAAATTTCCCTTGGGATGATATGCACCATTGTTCCTACTTGCTACCTTAGCAGCCTCATATCATTGACCAATATGTTATTGAATCAAAATACTTTATCCATCGTGGTCATGTTGATTGGTTTAAAAATCCTATACCAACCCCTAACGCATTTGAGTAATGTAATATAGCCAACATTTCACCTACCATTAAGGTGAATATCTCTAGTACCCCTAGTGTCAAATAAAATATCCTCCTATGGGAAATGTGTTCCCCCAAATAGGTTGATAAGTACAAATACCTCTTCCAAGAGTTCCATGATATCTTTTCCTGATCCTATTCTATGATTCTTGGACTTGATCCTTCCATTTTCGAACATCACATATACATGGTCGAATTCCTTTCTCATTCATTAGAAGCAAAGTCCTATCCACCCCATCCAAGCTCCACCATTAAAAATGAAATCGATAAATTAAAAAATATGGACTTTATTTACCCTATCGCCTACAATTCATGGGTATCTAACCCAATCCTATTCATGAAGAAGCAAGGAACCATCCATGTTTTCACTAATTTTCATGATTTGAACAAAGAATATCCCAAAGACAATTACCCAATGTCATTCAATGATCAGATTATTGACAAGTGCATGGACCATGATCTGTTATCATTCATGTATGGGTTCTTGAGATAACCAAATTTATATTCGACCATAAGACCAGTACTAAATGGACTTCAACACTCCCTGGGGTACCTTTGCATACAAAGTTATATCATTCGGACTGAAAAATTCTAGAGCCACCATCTAGTGTTCCATGTCATACTGCTTTCATGACTTGGCCCATATCATTCTCACGTATCAATATCACCGCTCATTCTAAGAAAAGGTTGCAACACTTATAATACTTGCACACTATCTTCCTTATATGTCACAAGTATAATAGACAATTGAACTTCCTTAAGTGTGTCACGTGTGTGTTGGTGGGTCAGATTTTGGGATTCATTGTATCTAAATATAACATCACTATCAATCCTCTTAAGCTTCAAGCCATTTTTTTAACTTCCTCCCCCTCACAATTTATGTCAATTTCAGATCCTATAGGGGAAAGACAACTTCTTATGTCATCTTATCTAGAACTATTCCACCACCACCCATGGGTTCTTTTGATTATTATGTTCCAATATCCCATTTGTATGGGAATAGAAAGCTCAAAAATCCTTTGATGCACTCAAAAGGGATCTTTCCCCAACACCCTTGATTAGTCCCAAGACTTTGAAAAGTACTTCATCCTCTACATTTCCACTTCATACTTAGTTGTTGTCAGAGTATTAGTTCAATATGGAATCGATGGATGTGAGCATGCCATTTATTATGTGATTAAGAACCTATATGGACCCTCTTTTTCCTATTCATATCATGATAATTTAGCCTTGGTCATTGTCTTTTCTATTCAAAAGCTAAATCATTACATATTTATGCGCAAAACCAAGTTTATCACCAACTCTAACCCCATGTACTTCCTATTGATCCAACAACTCATCAATGGGAAGTATGTATGTTGGATCGTTATCCTGTAATATTTTGACTTAGATTTTGTAACCCCTAAAAGTAAGAAACCTTATCCCTCATGGAGTTCATTTTTGAATTCCCTTTTGGTGTGCTTGATCTGCCCTTAAACAATGACCTTCCATATGGACACTTGTTTTCCATATCTGCTAATGATCCTTGGTATGGATACATCCTTGCTTACTTGTGAACACAAATTTTTTATCCCCGATGGACCCATGACAATCGACGATGTATTCACCACCAAGACCCACCAAGACCCTCACTATCTCCTCATTAGAGATGATATTTATTATCAGGGTGTTGATACCTTGTTGCATCATTTTCTCACCCATGAAGAATCAAAGAAGGTCTTGAATTCTTTCCATATCAGCGCTTATGTTGGTCACCTTTAGAATATTTCCACTGTCCAAAAAATCTGGCGTGCAATATATATTTAGCCTACTCTCTTCATCGACTATACACATGTTGTTACACATTTTACTAATTGTCAACTGTTTTCCCCCAAGGATTGAACCCCACCTACCCCATTGCACCATGTTATCACCGTCGGTCCATTTTTCAAATGGGTTACTTCATGGAGACCCACCTTCTTCGGGTGATTATAAATACATTATTGTGGCTATCGATTATTTCACTAAATGGGATGAATCCCTGCCAACGTTCAACAATATTGCAGCTCATTTTTTCTTTAACCATGTGATTTCTTGATTCAATGTCCCAAAGAAATTGGTCTCTAACTATGGCAGACACTTTGAATATCAAATATGTGATGAGCTTGCATCCATTTTGGGTTTCAAGAATTAGTACTCTTCATCCTACTATCCACAGAGGAATGGCCAAGATGAGGTTGTCAAAAAAATCCTCAAAACCATGCTTCAGCGAACAATTGATAAGGACAAAAATAATTGGCACCATATTCTCTTCCCATCCTTATGGGCCTATAGGAATTCTTCTAAAATTGCTACGAGATTCAATCCCTTTCATCTCATCCATGGTGAGGAAGAAGTATTGTTGATTGAGTTCCAAATCCCCTCCCTTCATCTGGCCATTGAACTTCTCCTTGACATTGCTCCCTTAGAGAACAGAGTAGTAATGTTGGAGAATGCCAATGGAGACCGTTATGTTTCACTACAAACCATTGAAGCAACCAAAAAGTGCCCCGAACCCTAATATGATTGAAATGTACACCCTCGTGTTTTTCATGAAGGTAATATAGTCATGGTGTTTGACCAAGCCCATGATATCTTGGGTCAAGGAAAATTTGAACCATTATGGAGGGACCCTTACATTTT
Organism: Picea mariana; assembly: GCA_032191745.1. Lineage (NCBI taxonomy): Eukaryota > Viridiplantae > Streptophyta > Pinopsida > Pinales > Pinaceae > Picea > Picea mariana. The sequence continues at coordinate 34,884 of JASDQU010437057.1, read as the reverse complement.
CAAACAGTGTTTGGGTAAGGGAGAATACCTTCTCAAAGGTCCTGAAGGGGAGCTTCTCCCTAACCCTTGTAATTCACTCTACATTAAGAAATTATACCCTTGATAGTTTTTCTAGAGTCCCTATGCATATTGTGCATAGATTAGATGGTCATTTTTTCATACCTTTTTGTAAATCCTTTATCTCATTAGTTGTCTTCTTCCATATTTCAAATGGATCCTTCATCCTATTTCTACATTGGTTATATGAATAGCGTGAGTTGTCATTCAAGGAATCTAGCCTTGGTATCTTGGGCCCTTTTCACCCCCATGCATACACTCATCCACTCCAACAATGTTTATGTTTGATATTCTGCCAACAACCAGGTTGAATATGATGTTGTGATTGGTTTATTATTCGATGCCATTGACCATCACATCCATCACCTTCATGTTTATCTTGATTCCCATCTTCTCATCACCGAGTTGAATAGAATTTATCATGTTTGTAACCCCATCCTATTTAGAAAACATCTATGATTTAAAATTTTGGCACATTCATTTGAATCAATCGCATTTAACCATGTTCTTGGAAATCAAAATAGCTTTGTAGATACCATTGCAAATAATATTTTAGATTGGCATTTAGCACATGCCTACATAAGAAGATAACAATTTTCATCCATATAATCTAGTGTGCATAAACATTTGTAAATAATTCATTGGAAATCACACAATTTCATACATAATACATGATGTATATATATCCTTCATAACATAAAAAAAGTAAAAAATAAAGCACCATATAGTTTTGTATCTGGTTGAGTTCACTACTCTACATACATATGACATGATAGCATGTTAAATACATAAAAAATTGGGGGCATTCAAGCCACACATGCTACTCATCCTCATTATGAGGATCTCATGCTAATGGTACCATGTCCCCTATAGAAATATTCCTAACCACCTAACTGTGTTGGAATACTGAGAGGGGGGGGGGGGGTGAATCAGTATGAGCACTTTTTTACCACTTTCAATCACAGTATATATAATCTTCAACTTTATCAGCAGTATTCAATAGTTTATCGCTTATGAATTCAGTATATCATTGCATCATCAACAATATCATCCATCAGTGCATAATAAACAACCAAAAATACAAAGTACACCATAATTTACGTGGAAATCCAAATCCGAGAAAACCATGGAATGTTTTCTTATATATATCAATAATACATTCATAGGAAGAACCAACTTCCAAAATTCACCAGCACCAACTGGAATGAGGCACCAACCCATTATTTACGGGATCCAACTTGAAGGAATCTACAACTTCCTTAATTCTCTAGCTATAACTAAATGGAGGCTATGACCCCCTGATTTATAGGCTCCAACCTGAAGGAAGCTCCACCTCACTGGGTGTTCTCCGGCTCCAACCAGAAGGAGGATACGACCCCCTAATTTACATGATCCAACCTAAAGGAATCTATGACTCCTAAAATTCTCCAGTACCAATTGGAAGGAGGCTACAACCCCCTTTCCTTGCCTCCTCCTGTCACCCTGAAATATAAGTGTAGACTCAAACTGTCACTACCACTAATCAACATGTAACTGCCACTGTCACTGATACATTGATCCATTTTTTATGATCATAACGAAATGAGTATAGATTATTATTAAAATATTCTTAACAAATAATAACAGAGATACATTAAAATTGGTTTCTAATCAATAAGGAAATAAGATGAAACTGAAAAATGCAGCGAAAATAAGCTTGTTGGAATGGTGGTGGCTTATCTCTGAGAAGAGATGTGATGATTATGCTCATTCACTAGAATATGATTGCAATGAGGATGTGAAGGCCTTTTTACAATAAGCATGAATTCCAAAACATTAGACATACAAAAACCTAACCCTAGGAGATGAAGTGCCAAAATTCATGTGGGCCTCGGTTGGGGTAAGTTAGCACATCAACTTCCCGGTGTCATAACTTTTGCATACGATCTATGTTTTAGGTGCACGATTGCTAGTTGGAAAGGTATATCCAAGGAATACACATTTTTCCATCATACTTTGACTTCATCTATAGTTTGACTATGGTGATCCTTATAAATTTTGTTTAGGGCCTCAAAACAACCTCGAAAGTCAGGGAACCGAAAACTAGGAAAAAATGGCCAAAATGGAAAAATACCAAAATGAACCTGTTGGAATAGGTGGGAAGCCATAGACATCCATCTGGATCAATCCTCCCCCATTAGGAATAAATGGTATCTATTTCATTGATTTCCCCCATTATATGAGGAAATTTCTGTTGAATTTGGCCCCTCATGAGCCACTTGCCTTGGTGCAGGAGTTTCCCTGCTTTGACAACTCGATAAAGCTAGATCCTTTGTTGTCAATTTCCCTTGACCCATGTGTCCACAATATGATCACTGGATTCCTATTGCATGTAGTCATGGTTGAGCTCTATTCGTTTCAACTGTTCTAGTATCTATGAGGTGTCCAATAATGGTGGGAAATATGGTTGAAGGAGAACCACGTTGAACACTAGGTGCAGGCCAAGTAAAATGGGGAATGTTGAGCTCAAAATAATTGTCACCCACAGACTTGGTGATTGTGTAAGGTCCATAACAGAGTGGGTGACGCTTCCATTGGGGTCATGTAAGGCGTTCTTTCTATAAGTGAAACCAAACTTTTTCTCCAACTTGAAACTTATGTGGCACCCGATGTTGATCATGGCATTGCTTGTACTTGGCATTGGATTTCTGTAAAATGTCCTGAACATGTTGGAGAATGTGTTGGATCCGCTCAATGAACTAGGTGGCTTTGTCAGCTTCAGTTGGATCAATGGATGAGTTTGTTGATGTGGTCGCAAGGGGTAGTGCAACATCCATGGGACCCAATGGTTGGAATCCCAACCCCACTTGAAAGGGGTTGTGGTCAGTTGAGCTATGTAGAGATCATTTGTAGCTATGTTGAACATAGGGAAGAATATCATCCCATGTGTGGTGGTTCTTGGAATTGTACATGCACAGGATATTCATGATCATTTGATTAACGACCTCAGTTTGGCCATCTGTCTAGGGGTGGAAAGAAGTGGATTTGGTGAGCTTGGTGTCTAGCAGTGACTAGAGGCTCGACCAAAATGTGTTGAGGAACTGACTATCCTGATATGAGACAATGGTTTTTGGGATTCCGAAATGTACCCATACTCGTTCAAAGAAGATCTTGGAAATGGCCTGTGTTTTGATGCTCTTCTTATAGGCAGCAAAAATTACCATCTTGGAAAAGTGATCAACAACAAAAAAAACATAGTCATTTCCCCTCTTGGTGGATGGGAGGCCAGAAATGTAGTCCATTGAGATGGATTCCCATGGCCTGTCAGAAGTAGGCAGACATGTGTACAAGCTCTATTTATCAGTGGTCATTTTGAAATAGTGTAGGGAGTGAAAGACCTGATATACCTTCCCACATCCTTTCGAAGTTTCGACCAGTAGAAATGTTTCTATAGTACTATCAATTTCTTTTCGATGCCGAAGTGTCTTGCCACCCAAATGTAGTGGGATTCCCAAATCAGCTTCACTCGCTCACTTGATGGAATGCAGAGATAGCCCATATGGCACAACAACCTGTCATGAAGATGGAAATTAGTGACAACTGATTTTGTGCCCAATATTTGGTAGATGGTGATGAAGTCAGGGTCTATCTCATAGAGGTGGGGCCATCTGGAGGTCTTGTGGCCACAAGGATCTAACATCGTGGTGAGTGCCACGACTGGAGGTCGGCTAAGGCAATGAGCGACTCAATTGGTACTTCTTGTTTTATACTTGATGTTGAGGTGGAACTGTTGCAAGTATGTGGAACACTTCTAATGGTGTTCATTCTACAATTTTCCTTGTGTCTGCATGAACTGTAGTGGCTTATGATTAGTGTGGATGACTGTCTCCTTCCCAAGAATTTAATGTATCCACTGGCAGTAATCTTGCACAATGGAATACATTTCTTTGTTGTAATTAGGTTACTTATGTACATCATCTGATAGTGTCTCACTATGATAGGCCACAGGGTGATTGTGCTGAGTGAGAACAATGCCCACAACATAGTCGAAAGCATCTGTCTCGATCTCAAAGGGTTGTTCCAGGTTTGGTAATGAAAGTACTAGGGCTGAGCACAAGAGATGCTTCAAATCATCGAACTCTTATTGTTGGGACATGCCCCACACAAATTTTTCCTTACCTCCACCCTTGTTTACTTGGTTGAGGGCCCATGCAATATGGGAGAATCCCAACGTGAACTTACGATAGAAATTGGCAAGGCCCAAGAAGCTTTGAAGCTCAGTGAGTGTGGTTGGGGCTAGCCAGTCACATATGACCTAGATCTTGGTTGGATTCACATGTACACCATGTTGATCAATGATGTATCCCAGGTAATGGACCCCATCCATGTTGAAGGAGCATTTTCCCATGTTGACATATAGCTTGTGTTGTTGCATGGTGTGTAGAACCTACTAAATATGATGGAAGTGCTCCACCCAAGTCTAGTTGTAGATGAGGATGTAATCCAGATACACCACTACAAAATTATTGGTGAAGGGTCGCATGATATCATCCATCATCCTCATGAAAGTGGTTGGAGAATTTTTCAAACCTAAGGGCATGACCAACCATTCAAAAAGACCTTCTTTTGACTTGAAGGCGGTCTTCCATAAATCTGTCTATTTTATTGGGACCTGGTGGTAGCCAAAATTCAGATCAATCTTACTGAAGTATTTCTCCCTCATGAGTTGATCAAGGAGGTCATCGATTCAGAGAGTCTGTTACCGATTCCTGACTGTGATTTTATTCAAGGCCCGATAGTCATTGAAAAGTCATCAGGTCTCGTTTATCTTCTGCACTAGCATGATTGGGCTCCCACAAGGTGATGGGTTGGGATATATGTGCCCCTTGTGGAGAAATTCTTGGATCTGTCACTTGATCTTCTCATTCTTTAACATAGAGTGGTGGTAGGCTGTCCCATTGGGTAGCGGTGCGACAGGGGTCATATCGATGGGATGCTTGACCTGACAAGGCAAAGGCACCCCGGTAGGTGAGGAGAATATATCTGAGTATTATTCCATGACCTTATCCACTTGCTTATGTTGTGTGGAGGGGTCAATCGTGGAGACCCTAGATGTGGCTGTGATATTTCGCTCACTCTGAGATCAAATCACAAAGAAGACAAACCTCTTGGTCTGATAGATGACCTTCCTACATTGCTTGGCAGAGATCAAAGAAATGGCACTAGCTGGGACTACCTCGAGTATCCTGTACAATTTCTTGTTCAAAGTAATAATAACATAATGAGGCCTAGACTCATATACAACATGACATTTTCATAAATAAGGTTGGCCCAAAAGAACATTACAAACTTTGAGAGGAGAAACGCGACACAATACCTCGTCTTTGAAGGGCTTCATGTTGTACGATAGGAGACACTATTGGTTGATGCAGAGATCGCTTCCTTGGTGGAGTCATCCAATGGTGTAGAGTTGTGGGTGTGGCATTGTCAGTAGGGATAGCCACTTGACAACCTCTGTTGATATTAGGTTATTCTGGCTACCACTATCAACGATGAAGTACAATAGGGTACCTTTCACCCACATCTATGAATGAAAAAGGTGCTCGCCTTCCTCTAGCTCATCTGGTTCACTAAGCTTGAGCTTGGTGGTAGAAACGATAGCACTGGGTTCTGCGTCAATGATTCATATCCTCCTTTATGGTTCTGAATCAGAGTCGAAACCTGCATCATATTTAGAGGCTTTCACCTTAGTGACCAATGACTTCTTTGAGCAATAATCGGCCGTGTTATGCCAGGGGATCTTATGGAAGTCACACCACTTACTGGTATCTTTCTTTGTCTTTCTGGTGTCCTACTTTGCTTGTGGCTTGGACTGGTTGTCCTGAGATTGTTCATATTTTCTCTGTCCTTTGTTTGGCAGATTGGGGCTGCCCTTTCCTTGATTTTTTTGTGATGGGTTCCCATGCATAAATTGTCGTGTCTTTTGTTTAAGCTTCTACTTGATTTTGATAGCATATCGGTAGGCCATGCCCAAGGACAAGATGTCCAAAAACTATATTTTGGACTGGATGTATCTATGAAGACCATCGCAATACTTGAGTACCAGATGTGTCTTTGAATCTTTGATACCCATCTCGGTGCACAAGGTATGGAAGATATTTGTGAACTCAGGCACTACTTGATCTCTTTCCTGCCACAATGTGGTCCATTTTGTATACAGGTTGTCATAACTTCCGACAGGGTAGTATTGTTCCTTAATAGAATCCCTGAAGGACTCCCAGGTGACCACAATTGTAAATAATGAGGGTTTCTCTATTTCCTTTTTCTCACAGAAAGTTTCCCACCAATCTTTGACATGGGGAATGGCTTTGAGGAGCACAAAAGTAATATTTTCTCTATTCAAAAAGTTATGGATAGAGAAATACCCTTCTAGTAGATTCAACCATATTTCTACAACATCCTCATCTATCTAACCTTCAAATATAGGAATATCAAATTTTATTTATACCTTGAAGGGGGAAGTGCCTCTGCTTGAGGAATATGCATCGCCTGTTGGTAGCTACTGAAGGATTTGCGCAAAACTATCCATCATCTCGTTCCTCTATTATGTGAGGGATTCCTTGAGCAACATTTTGAAAGGATATACTGTCTCATTGTATTTCTTTTCTCCTGCCATAAGAGGTCACTTGGGCATGCGAGAGATTTTTTCCTCAAGGGAAAAAATATCGAGACCCACTTCTTTGTACCCTGCCCTCATCGGGGACATGCATTAAGAACGACAAGGAGAATATCGATCTGATACCATTGATCCATATTTTATGAGAAGAATGAAATGGATACAGATTATTATTAAAATATTCTTAACACATAATAACAGAGAAATAGTAAAACAAGTTTCTATTCAATAAGTAAATAAGATGAAACTGTAAAATGCAGTGGAAAATAAGCTTGTTGGAATAGTGGTAGCTTATCTCTGAGAAGAGATGTGATGATTGTGATCATTTGCTAGAAGATGATTACAATGAGGCTATGAAGGCCTTTTTACAATAAGCATGAATTCCAAAACCCTATACATCCAAAACCCTAACCCTAGGAGATGAAGCGCCAAAAGTCACGTGGGCCCCATTGGGGTAAGTTAGTACATCAACTTCCTGGGGTCATAAATTTTGCATACGATCTTCATTTTAGGTGCACGATATCCTGTTGTAAATTTCTATCTAAGGACTACACATTTTGTTGTCAGAATATAAATATGTCTATATTTTGACTATGGCGATCCCTAAAAACATTGTTTAGGGCCTCAAAACGACCCCAGAAGTCAGGGACCCGAAAACTAGGAAAAAACTGCCAAACTGGAAAACTTCCAAAATGAACCAGTTGGAATAGGTGGGAGGCCACCAAAATCCATTTGGATCATACATCAACCAATTTTTCACTATCATTGTCACATCAACATGTCTCTATCACTATCACATCAACCAATCGTTGTCACTCTGTCACATCAACCTGTACCTGATGATCAACCAATCATCCAACCTATCATTGTTCCTATCACTGTCATTCTCACTATCACTGTCACTGATATATCATCATCAATCATATACACTCACATGGATACCAAAACCATCACCATACCATGGACATCAACCATGTACCAGAACCTGTACCATACCATGTACATCAATCGTATACATAAACCTATACAATACCATGTACCAAGATCACCAAGAAGTGCCTCTAGCAATGTACCATATCATCATCACCTCATGAACCATACCATCACCAAGATGTGTCTCAATATCACCAATCATGTACCATAAGATATGCCAAGTGTATGTACCATAACATCAATGATCAACCATATACCTCAATCGTATACCAACATCATGTACCATGTACCAAGCATCAACTATGTACCAAATGATGTGCCTCAACCAAGCACCAAAGAATGTGCCTCATACATATGCCACCATATACAATATGAGATCATTGAAGTGCCTCAAGCGTGTGATATCATCACCATGGCATATACCAAACTAGATACCAAGATAGCCAAGATATGTCTCTAATCATTGTACCATAACATCACCAAGGTGTAACTCAAGTATATTCCTAAATATCCAAACCATGTGCCACAATGTACCTCAATCATGTATCATACCATCTTCCATAAGATATGCATCAAGTATATTCCAATATCACAAAAATGTGCCTCTAAAAATGAACCATAATAGCCATACACAATGTACCAAGGATATGTCTCAAGCATGTATCAATATCACCAAGACATGAACCTCAACCAAGGGCCTGCAAGACATCCCTTAAGCATGTGCCATACCATCCATGACACAAGCCTAAAAAAACACATAAAATACATGCCTTTACTCATGAAGAAGACTTGAAGCATACAATCTCATTTCAACAAACCAACCTGGTGCATATCATCTTCAATAAATAAAAGATACCATCTCCTTCAATACCTTTTCCACAAATCCACGACTTGCGTACTATCAACCCACGAATGTTTGCTCCATTCTCCATTGTTACCCTCATAATTATGCACCTTTCTCCACTATGGCTCGTGGATAACCTCATAAAGCTAATAGAATCAAATGTTTCCCTTTGTTTCCCTTCGTTACCTGTTGGCACAGGGGCAAACCCAGGGTTCACTCGAAGAGCGCACCAACAAGCCCTAGCTACTGGCCCTTTTGGAAACACCTGTGAAGCAGATGCAGTCTCACCTGAAGTAGCTAAGAGGGGGGTTTTAGGACATAGATGTCTACAACCAAGGGAATATCAAGTGGATCTAATACAACAACAAGGAAGCATTCATATATCCCTCACCAAGATATATCTACCCTGCACATTTATAGATATTATCTAATACAACAATGAAAATAACAATATAACAGTGACAGAGTTCAAAGCATCAATCAAACACACAACACAATATGTACGTGGTTCGCCCTCTCTCTAGGGCTACATCCACAAAACTATGCTTATGATTTATTAAGATAAAGCCTACAGTTCTTGTCTGCGCTCTTAGCTAGCAGATATTATTTCTTCTCTCTCTTTCTCTTCCTTTCCTACACACCCATCTACAGGACTTGACCTTCGCACACAGCTGAAGATCTTACAATACTAGAAGGCTCTCTCACTTAGCACTTCTCTCTCTCAATACAGTAATATCTCACCACAACAATAGAGCTAGATCAACAACAATATCATACCAACCCGACCCAGGTCCTCTTGACCTTTATTTATACATTACAATACCTCACCGATAGCCCTAGGCCGAAACCTAGGTGTCAAAACCCTAAATACCAAAACCCTAGGTGTCTAAAACTCTAGGTCAACTTGACCTACTTTTTTTGAGCTTCGCCAGCCTATCTTTCCTTCCTTCTCGCGCGGTGCTCCAAAGCATCCAACCGTGGCTTTTTCCACTTTCTGGTTTGTCCTTGATCCATCTTCCTTGTTTATCTATCATCCTCGATCTCCTCGTCCAATGGCTTCCATTTCCATACTTCGATCCATCTTTTCTTCTCTTTTGCTCACTTCGACCCAATGACAGTTACTATGTCTTCCGCGAAGTTCGCTTTTCACCTTTTCTTCCTTGTTCTTCACTTCCTTCCATAACTAAGGGCCAACAATCCCCCAACACTCACCTGTGACTCATCCCGAGGCACTTTAGATCTGATCTTTCTTTTTTACTTCAACTTTGGACTACGTAAGGAAAACTTTGCTTTCTGCTCTATGCCTCCTTCCCATCCTTGTGAAGACTGTCTTTTCCTGTGTCTGGTACCCAGTTTCAACTGCACCTGGTACCTAGACCCTTTTCTTCTTACTTTTACTGAGGTCTACGAGGTAGCTAGTTGTCATAGTACAAATTCTACTGACTCCCATTCACTAATCCTTCCTTCCACTCTGCGTTCAATGTCTTCAGTTGCATAGCTCCCCCTTCGGTAACATAGGTGACATCATATGGTCTGAGCCAATGCGTCCTAAACTTCCCTGGATGTTTTGTAAATTTACTGTCATACATCAATACTAAATCACCCTGCTCGAATGCCTTCTTCTTGATGCGCCTGTCATGATAGGCCTTCTCTCATTCCTTTTGAACCTGCTGATGGAATCCTGCAATAAATCTGTCTTCTTCTAGTTCAACCAACTGTGCAAGCCCTTTGCAAACAACGCCAGTATCATCCATGTCTGTAAATGCAACAATTATTAAGATTGGCACCAAGTATTCCATCAGGACAACAACTTCGAGACCATAAGCCAACTTGAAAGGGGTCTGCATTGTTAATTTCTTGCAAGTAGTTCTATAGGCCTATAGTACTGCAGGCATTCTTAAATCCCATTCATCCCATTAATATCCAACATTGGCAAGATTTGGTGTCTCCTCTGTCCCAATATTGACTCTTTTAATCTTGATTGGCTGACCAATAAATGGTATCTCAACTCCTGGTCCTTCCACATCTCTTTGGCCTTCTGTTTTAGTGATGTTTACCTTCCTGGGATCATCATCATCGACATTGATGTTGTAGCAACTCTGTAATTTTTGGAGAGGCGCAGTCCATTCGTCCTCTTCTTGTTCCATAGGGAGGCTAGATGCCTCTTTGAATACCTTCTGTCTCACAATCTGTAATGCTTGGTCTACTGAAGGATATTCACTTTCAAATAAAAAGGTGGTTACAAAATTCTGAATCATACCTTCCCAGTGTGCAGTGATGAGGCACAAATCCACTTGAAGGTACCAGTTGATAGGGGTTGTGTCCAGAGTGTTAATGAATCTGTGTACCCATTGTTCTCAGGGAATGTCACTCCATGCCTCTTTGCAGCTCCGCACATGGTCTTTTGGGCATCTTAGACCTGTGTACCTTGCTTCACATCCTTCTACTTGTGCTGAGAACCATGTTGCCATCAAAGTTCGGCATTGTACCCAATCTGTAATATTTATTTTGTGGGTTCCCCACCATCTTGCTGGTGTGTCTTTCAGGGCCTCATTCATTGCCAACAACCTCTGTTGTATTGTTACACCTGCTTCAAAATATGATAGGAAGGCTTCTAAAGGGTTTATACCATCAAATGTGGGTAATTTACTTACTGTTGTGTCGATCCAGCGAACTTCTCTAGTTAATCTGGCACATCTTCTCATAAATACTTCATACATCTGGTTCTGCCATTTCTCCAGCGCTTCTTTCGAATCTGATGAAAACACGCTGTCACTTCGCCAGCTCAGATTCCCATCAGTTGTAGGGTTGATGTAATCTTGTTGTCTGGCTGTCCATTTGTATATATTTTCCAATTCGTATGCGTGGTATTATTCTCTGATGGGATCTGTATATCGCGGACCCTCATTTGGATATAAGGGTGCAATGACCCAAAGGCCATATCTTTCAAATGTCATTCATATTTTCTTCAAATCAACCACTGTGGAGTTATCGAAGGCCCAATCAATTCCTAACAGTGCAGGGTAAGGGCAACTATCATCAACAATTTCAATTACCTCAAAATCTGTGAACGTTCTCACTCCATCGATGTCCACAAGGACATGTTCCAATCTACCAAAGGGGCTGACAGCTTGTTGGTTAGCCATCCTAAGCCTGATAGGGGAGTAGATAAACTTCGGTTTCCCCATCAGTGCCCAAGTTTTCTTCGTCATGACATTGACCTCCGAACCTAAGTCAAGGACCACATAGTCTATATCATACTCCCCTATTTGAGCATTCAGGTGTAATTCTTTATTTGTCCTTCTCCTTTTTCCAATTTGATATATTGCCCTATTTAGTACGGGGTCTAAGTTTCCTAGTTCATACTGTCTGATTAAGTTTTGTAGCTCTTTTACAGTGCCTTTATTCTGAATCAACTTAACACAGGTGCATAAAAATTCCATGAGCTTTCTTACCTCTTTTCCCCCCTGTGGCGAAGAATATTGATCAAATGCCTGAGGCAATCCATATTCTTTTATTTCTAGTTGTATTTTTGATGAGGAACCTTGATCTGCTTTAAAATATTGTCTTGCTTCCTCAAATATTTGTCTTTCTTTATTTGCATCGAAAGTTCAAGTCTTCTCTGTAGCCTTCTTGATACCTGAGTCTTCTGCAATATTTCCTTGAGTCATTCTATCCTCTCATGTAGTAGCACCTCCTCGAGTGATAACAACAAATTTAGGGTCTTCCCTATGAGGCTCATCATATATCAATTGCACTTGTGGATTCTGTTGAGGTCCTCGTCTTTCCTGTAGCTTAGCTAGCATCACAAGGCAATCTTCTATAACATGGTCGAACGAGTTGCAATAGCTGCATGTAGTGCAAGGATTATGACAATCCCTTGCCAAGTGTCCTGGTTGCGCATAGTTGTAATAGATGATATGTCCTCAGCCTCGGCCCATTCCTCCTCCTCGTCCTCTGTATCCACCGCGAGGATTGAAATTTCCTATTCCTGGGGATTTATACTGTGGAGTGTTTCCTTCTTATTGTGCTTCACCTTGGATCTTGTATATGTCCCTCGATATTTCGTGTATAAGGTCATAGGCCCTACAATCCCTATCATCGTGCCCCACAGACTTACAGAATGTGCAATATAAATTTGTGGGAGCCTGAACATACTTCTACATATAATAGAACTCACCTGTGCAATGCCTATTTCTACATAGTTCGCACCAGGGCAGGTTGACTTGCTTCAAGGGGCTCGATGCTCCCGAGGCCAAATATTCATGGAATAAAGGACAATGTTCCATATCATGACCTTTTTATCTGCATCTTACACACCATATATATTCTCTTTTGTCCTTCCCCTTTCCGTTCTTCATATCCTTGACCTGCAGAGATAAACTAGTTAGTTGGCTCAAGATCTGGCTCATACCTGAGCTGGATTATCCCATAGGGGTTGTTTCAATACTCATAGTGATTTCCAATGCTTCTGCCTATGAAGAAATCTTTTGTTGCATCAGGGGAACTCTGATGTGTGGTAAAAGGGTAGAAATGGACCATTATTTATTCTATTCATCAGGGATATGAAAAGTTAATCAGCTTGTTAAGGTCTTGAACCTTTGATCGAACTCCCAAACAGGCTCGACTACTTTCTGCTTGATCTCCTTTAGTTCTGTAATACATTGAGACTCTGAATTAGGTTTCTTGAACTCTGCAATCAGTGCATTCTTGATCTCTCCCAGTGGCTTAGGTTTTGCAAGTCCTAGGACAAGCTTCATGTATCAGCTCAGTGTGCGATCCCTTAGGGTAGTGCTGAACTGGGTCCTTTTAACAGCTTCATCGGTGACATTTTTAATATTCCATACGGCTTCGCACAGAAACCAATTCTCATCAGGATATTCAGATCCATCTCCCCTAAAGATAGGGAGTCTCATATCATCTTCCATATAGATACCTATGTTTCCTGTCTGAGTAGATGTTGAGCTACTAGTAACAGTACTCTGAGGAATCTAGTGATTCTGATTATTTTGATTACCTAGTGCTGCTGAAATAATAGGAGGATTAACAATACTTACTTCAATAGTTTGTGTAGTTGCTAAAGTTCCAGGCTCATCCTGGTGAGGTTCTTTGGCTTCTCCTTCCTCTGTCCTAGTGGGTTCTAAATGTTCTTCGTCTGTCAGATCTACCTCTTCTCCACTATAGAAACCCTCTTCCCCATAGTTTTGCTTAAACAGGTTCTCAAGGTGAACCCCTCTGAATACTCTCCCACTGCGCGTATATCCAGCTTATGTGTCATTGTCACTGTCTGAATTCCTGAACATTAGTCTTTTCAAATCCACTCGATCTACTATATCTTCAAGATGTTCTTTTCATGCAACAACATCTTGATTCCCAGCTTCAGAAAGTGCAAAATTTTTCCTCTAGGTCCTTTGAAAAAGTATCTCTCGGCTTGGCTATATGATTCTACTCTGTCAACAACAAACTTGGTGATATACCCTCCAATGGTACTATCAAACCAATGATCTACTCCTATGGATACAGCGTTATCGAATCTTTTGACCTTCTGGATTAGTGTCGACGTCCAAACCACAGGGATTCTAGATCTGATCTCGAACTGGGTATTTGCTAACCAAGCTAACCACTCAAACAACTTCTGATGGATTCCTCCAAAGAAGATCTTGTGAATGTGGCTGAAGATGTATATTTGTAGCCAATATTTAGTACTTAGCTTAGGGTTCTTGTTCTGGGATTCAATGAAGTCCGTCTCTTGATCTTCTATCCACTTTTGAATCTTTGTTTTCGATGGGAACCACCTTGACATTCCCTCATGAAGATTGTTGTCCTAGCAACAGAACCATTTGTTGGCACAGGGGCAGACCCAGGGTTCACTCAAAGAGTGCACCAACAAGCCCTAGCTACTGGCCCTTTTGACAACACCTGCAAAGCAGATGCAGTCTCACCTGAAGCAGCTAAGAGGGGGGTTGCAAGACAGAGATGTCTACAACCAGGGGAATATCAAGTGGATCTAATACAACAACAAGGCAACATTCATATATCCCTCACCAAGATATATCTACCCTGCATAGTTATAGATCTGATATAATACAAAAATGGAAATAACAATATAACAGTGACAGAGATCAAAGCATCAATCACACACACAACACAATATGTACGTGGTTCACCCTCTCTCTAGGGCTATGTCCACAAAACTGTTCTTATGATTTATTAAGATAAAGCCTACAGTGCTTGTCTGCTCTCTTAGCTAGCATATCTTATTTCTTCTCTCTCTTTCTCTCCCTTTCCTACGCACCCATCTACAAGACTTGACCTTCGCACACAGCTGAAGATCTTACAATACTAAAAGGCTCTCTCACTTAGCACTTCTCTCTCTCAATACAATAATATCTCACCACAACAATAGAGCTAGATCAACAACAATATCATACCAACCCAACCCAGGTCCTCTTGACCTTTATTTATACATTACAATACCTCACAGACATCCCTAGGCCAAAACCTAGGTGCCAAAACCCTAGATACCAAAACCCTAGGTGTCTAAAACCCTAGGTCAACTTGAACTGCGTTTTTTGGGCTTCGCCAACCTGTCTTTCCTTCCTTCTCGCTTGGTGCTCCAAAGCTTCCAACGGTGTATTTTTCCACTTTCTAAGTTGTCCTCGATCCATCTTCCTTGCTGATCTGTCATCCTCGATCTCCTCGTCCAATGGCTTGCATTTCCATACTTCGCTCCATCTTTTCTTCACTTTTGCTCACTTCAACCTAGTGACAATTACTATGTCTTCCGCGAAGTTCGTTTTTCACCTTTTCTTTCTTGTTCTTCACTTCCTTCCATAACCAAGGGCAAACACTACCTCAAGCTTCACTTCCTTAGATATGCTAAGAAAAAGATTTACCAAAATATCACTTGAAATATAGATAAACATCGAACTTGTGTGTGTAAGAATGAGAGTCTTATTGAAGTGCATTTATACATGTCCATGTGACTTATTTCCTTAACTTTAGGGTCGACCTGTACTTTCTTGTTATAACCATTTTACCCTTTAATTAATGACTTGTAACTTCTTGTTGCAACCGTTTATGGGTCTCTTAACCATTCTTTGGGGCTTTCAACTTCATGAGGGCATAACTCCTCAATCGTGAGGAACCACATGGCATACCACCTATCTTTGGAAACATCATGATGAGGTTTATTCATCTATGAGGGTTTTGTATACACTTGAATTGTTCCTCAACCTCATTTTCCTTAGTCAACTTAGGGCTTCATGACCACACCTATGGGTTTCTTATAGACTTCTTCAAAGTGTCTTCCCATGAGGGCCATGCTTAAATCTACACGATAAGGGGACCACTTTGGAGACTTCTCCAATACACCCATCACATATGTTAACATCAATGAAAACCACTTGTTTTGACATCAATGAAAACTAAGTATCCAACAACATCAATGACAACCATGTATCCAACAATCTTCACCTTTGGCATTGATGGAAACACTCATACTTCACCTATGACCAATGATCTTGATCTTTCTTTCCTCATGTTTCTCACCCCCTTTGAAATCAATGGAAAAGGGTATCTCCCTTTGGGGATCATCCCCCTATATTCATGCTTCTAATCTTTCTCTTATGATCTTTCTCTTTCTTCTTCTTTGACATCGTAGGAAAATGGTATCTCCCCTTATCGATATGTCTCCCCCTATCTTCATGCTACTAATCTGATCTCTCTCTCTGACAATTTATCTCCCCTTGACTTCTTTGCAAGATGTCATGTCGATCAATGTGGGGATTTACTATACGTTCTTCCTTCTTTCTCATCCTATGTTTCTTGTACATTGGTGCTTCTTCGTGTGATTCACTGACATACATAAAAATCATTCAAAAATTACTTGAATTCAAAACTTCATGGCTTGTCAAGTTCACATCAATAATCATACTTTTCAACAATTTCCTTTGATGGTATGGCTTATGCTGATGATTTCTCTTCCCCTATTCTGTTGTGACTTTCACTTCTCTCCTTCATGTGATTAATTGATTCAACCTATCAATATGTTTTCATCCACTATTATGTGTCTTATCTAACTCATGTCTCATGTAGCTACCAAATATATCATGAAACTACATCATAACAATTGTCTACAACTCTGCTACGATGTTGACCCATCTGTTGCAACTGATCACAACATATTCCTTGCTTCTCAATCTATCTACAAATCAGACTCTACATGTTTGCAACCATCTATACTAAATATATCCATGTCTGAATAATATATGGAATCCTCTATACAATCATGAACCTCTTCCTAATAAGTGTTCCAATGATATACTTCATAATTGTCAATTGATACCTGCATGGGTATGTGTTATGAAGGTTGCTCCTCAAACAATTAAACTGTCACAAGACATTTTGCACTTTAGTCATGAGACCACTTTGAAATTTCTTTTCCAAAGTCTACAAACACTCAGACTACTCGAAATATAGTTCTTTGATCTGTAGAGTTGTTGCTTAGACTCCCCCTCTTCAATATGAATATTTACTAGGAGTCTCCAAGTTGGATGGATCAGAAAATGGTTCGCTCTGATGCAAAGTAATCTTCCTCTTCATCTTTGGATTCATCATTTCCATTTTTCATCCTCTTCCTAAATTCTGACATTCTTTTCATTTTCTTCCTGAATTATGACTTCATCCTCTTCCTGGGTTCTGACATCTTCCTTTTTTACCTATAGATTCATCATGATCTTGTGTTGTTGCAAATATTGTGAGTATGATCTCTAGGACCTGGTTTTGATTCACTTACTCTTCTTGTTTTTCATTTCTTCTCAAAACCTTCATGTATCTGACATCGGTGTTTTCCTTCATGGGAGGTTCTATCACACTTTTGCAATTTTGAGCTATGTGACCATAACTGTGGAATTTGTAACGTTTAATATTTGAGAGATCCAGATAATCATTTCTAGTTTGAACATTTCTTCCATATGCTCTACAATCTACAACTTTATGTCCAAAGTTAGTACATGTAAAACAATGACCAAAAAATAAATTTTGATACCTAGGTGTGAATGATATTCTTTGTGGTGCATTCCTTCTAAATTCCTACCTTGTATGGTCACAATATTCTCTTTGGTTGTTTCCTTCATAATGATTGAAGCTTCCTTGCTTCCTTAATGTAGATGGTATTTTGTATTCACTCCTCTCTGACTCTTTCTAACCATGATTCCTTCCTTTGAGGACTTATGCATAATTTTTTTGTTTTTTTTCTTTCATCATGGAGCTTGAACCTTCCTCGAAATGAACATTCTTGTATCCTAGTCCATATTTGTTAGTATATGGCCTTTGACTGTTGAGAATGTTTTCTAAGACTTGAGAAATTTTCAAGTTCTTGTTGATCTTGTTGACTTTAATTCTCAATGTCACCACTTCCTTTTCAATCTTCTCACTCTCTTTTTATTTATTTATCATCTGGATCTGCATTACTTCTTCCTTTCTATTTCCTTATTCAAGTTGGGTTTTCAAGGAGATGATTTCTTCTTTGAATGAGTTTTTTTCTTCCTTTATTTCTTCAGCTCAGTTAAAGAACTAGTTAATTCTACCTCAAGATCCACTTCACCTTCTTCTTCATCGCTTTCGGGAGTTATTTTCTTAGTTTTTGTAGCCATAAAGAGTACTCTTTCTAAATAACTATCATTTTCATCATCTTCATCAGATGAGGAAATGTCTTCTCTTGAGTAGATATTTTTCTTGAAGTCTTTCATTTTATCTCCTTTCTTGTTTCCCTTTTTATATTTCTTTTCTTTCTTCGAATATTCTTCTTCATCACTGTCTGAATTCTTAGCATAAGGAAACTTATTTACAAAATGAACAATTTTACCACAATTAAAACATTTTAAAGGAAGCATACCTTTGTACTTGTCGGTTCCTCTCTTCAACTTTCTTACAAAGTTGGTTATTTCTTCATCTTCATTTGAATCATCATTGCAACTACAATTTGTCTTTGACTCGGGATTTTTCTTCTTCTTTGTCTTCTTGGATGCTTTGAAAGTTGTTTCTTTCTTGGATGGATTTTTTGTTCTATTCTCATTTCATAGGCTATAAATATTCCATGTAGCCCATCCATGCTTAGCATACCAAGATATACCTTTTCTTCTAGGGATGAAATATTACGATCAAACCTCATTGGAAGAGACCTTAGTATCTTCTAAAAAATCATATATTCTTCAACTGATTCTCCCAATCCTTTAATTGCATTCACTTTTTCATCGACTTGTAAAAAATAAGTTGAAATGTCTTCATCTTCCTTCATTTTCAACTATTCACATTGACCTCTATAAGTCTGAAGCTTTTCTGACTTAACTTTGGCATCTCCTTCATAAACATTCTAAAGTTTTTCGCAAATCTCTTTTGTATAATCACAATGCATAACCTTGACATATATTGAATCAACCAGATCATTCAAGATAGAATTTTTAATCCTTGAATTTTTTTGACTGAGTTTATTTCCATCGTTATCTGTTGGTGGAGTGGTTGGATCTTTGTATCCATCTAATACTAATTGATAAACATCAAATCCATGTGCTTGTACATAATTTTTCATCCTTTTGCTCCATAAGGAATAGTTATTTCCATCAAACTGTGGTACTCCAATCTTAGTGTAGTCCATGATCTTCCTTCCAGTGGTTAAAATGTTTTTCTTGAAGGACCTGCTCTGATACCAATTCTTGGAATACTAAGAGGGGGGGTGAATCAGTATGATAACTTTCTTACCACTTTCATCACAATATATATAAGCTTCAAATTTATCAACAATATTCAATAGTTTATCACTTAAGAAATCAATATATCATTGCATCATAAACAATATCATTCATCAGTGTGTAATAAACAACCACAGATACACAGTACACCGTAATTTACATGGAAACCCAAATGGGAGAAAACCACAGAATAATTTCTTATATTTATCAAGAATACATTCATAGGAATCACCAACTTCCAAAATTCTCTAGCACCAACTGAAAGGAGGAACAAACCCCCTATTTACAAGCTCTAACCTGAAGGAAGCTACAACTCCCTGAATTCTCTAGCTACAACTGGAAGGAGGTTATGACCCCTTGATTTACAGGATCCAACCTGAAGGAAGATCCAACTCCTTGAGTTCTCTGGCTCCAATCGGAAGAAGAGTATGACCCCCTGATTTATAGGCTCCAACCTAAAGTAAGTTATGACTCCCTGAATTCTTTGGCACCAACCGAAAGGAGGCTACAACCCCCTTTCCTTGCCCCATCCTATTGCCTTGAAATATACGTGTAGGATCAAACTATCACTACCACTAATAAACATGTAACTTCCACTGTCACGGATACATCAACCAACCAACCAGTATCACTGTCACGTGAACTTGCCTCAATCACTATCACATAAACCAATCACTGTCACTATGTCACATCAACCTGTACTTGATGATCAACCAATCATCCAACCTGTCATTGTTCATGTCACCTTCACTGTCACTATCACTATCATTGATGTATCATCATCAATCAAATCCACTCACATGGATACCAAAACCATCACCATACCATGTACATCAACCATGTACCAGAACTTGTACCATACCATGTACATCAACCTGTATCAATCATGCATCAACCATGCACATAAACCTCTACCATACCATGTACATCAACTGTGTACCAAAACCTATCCCATATCATGTACACCAACCTGTACCATACCATGTACCAAGATCACCAAGTGTTTCTATCAACAGGGATGATTTTAACAATGGAAATTTACTTTAAAATGTATAAACCTTGGCGAATTTTACTAATCCTTCACATGTCAACTATAAATGTTTGGCAATATTTTTGTAAAAATATTCAAATTTCTACGTATTTTATATAGTTTTTATAAAATTTTGGCTATTTTTAAGGTAAAATAATTTTATCCTATAGAATTTGGGCAAATCATTTTTAAAATAGCGAATCTCATTTTTGAAAAAACCATGGAAAATTAGCCTATGAGCGAAATTTAGCCCCTAAA
Organism: Picea mariana; assembly: GCA_032191745.1. Taxonomy (NCBI): domain Eukaryota; kingdom Viridiplantae; phylum Streptophyta; class Pinopsida; order Pinales; family Pinaceae; genus Picea; species Picea mariana. The sequence continues at coordinate 14,356 of JASDQU010437057.1, read as the reverse complement.
ATCATCCTTGGCTATCAATGTGCCATATCATCAACAAATCATGAACCATAACACCACCAAGATGTGTCTCAATATCAACAATCATGTACCATAAGATATTCCAAGTGTAGGTACCATAACATCAATGATCAACTGTATACCTTAATCATATACCAACATCATGTACCATGTACCAAGCATCAACTATGTACCAAATGATGTGCCTCAACAATGCACCAAAGAATGTGCCTCATACATATGCCACCATATACAATAGGATATCATCAATGAAGTGCCTCAAGCATGTGATATCATCACCATGACATATACCAAACCATATACCAAGATAACCAATATATGTATCTAACCATTGTACCATAACATCACCAAGGTGTACCTCAATCATATGCCCAAATGTCCAAACCATGTGCCACAATGTACCTCAAGCATGTATCATACCATGTACCATAATATATGCCTCAAGTATATGTCAATATCACAAATATGTGCCTATAACAATGAACCATAACATCAATACACAATGTACCAAGGATATGTCTCAAGCATGTATCAATATCACCAAGACATTAACCTCAACCAAGGGCCTCCAAGAAATACCTTAAGCATGTGCCATACCATCCGTGATACAAGCCTCAAACAAACACATAAAATACATACCTTTATTCATGAAGAACACATTAAGCATATAATCTCATATCAACAAACCAACTTCATACATATCATCTTTAGTGAACAAAAGATACAATATTTTTCAAGCCCTTTTCCACAGATCTATGACTTTCACATTATCAACCTGCGGATTTCTGCTCCTTAATCTACTGTGACCCACAGATGTTTGCGCCTTTCTTCACTGCAACCCACGGATAACCTTAGAAAGCTAATAGCATCAAACTTTTCCCTTTTCTTCCCTTCAATACTGTTGAAGGAAAATCTCCCTGCGGATAGATAGATCACCTCAAAGAGCTAGACTCTTAACTCTAAGACAGAAAGTGCTTATCATGGTCACTGACTTCCTTTTATATCTAGGTGGACTAGTGTGTGAGAAGGAAGGAGAAAAGAGGTACATTTTACTGGCGTTCGTCCCTGCACGCTCCGAGTTGAGCTCCAATCTTTCGCTCCTCGATGGATCCTGTAGACAAACAAAGTACGACCACTTCCTACTCTATCAAGATTAGTCTGAAATAGATCTATCTACTAAAGAGACAAATTCATGTGATATTGAACATGAATTAGAAAGAAACAGGCAAAGCAAATTATATTAATGAGGACAAAACATTGCTTACAGCCATAGATGAATTGTAGCAGTTTCGTCAAGTCCTCCTTGTCTAACCCTTGCTCAAAAGATCCACAATCAGAATGATGATAGCTTCACTGATTGCTCCCTATGAGATCATAGGTCTCTTGCCTCCAAAATATCTCTGTTCTAGCACCACTT
>JASDQU010437057.1:0-12528 GCA_032191745.1 Picea mariana | reverse complement strand
GTGGTTTTCTCCCGATTTGGGTTTCCACCTTAAATCCTGGTGTTCATGTGTCCTATTCATCTGTGTTAGTTTATTTTGTTGAATTACTGTTTAAAAGACATCTGATGAATGAAGAAATCCATAATAAGATCTCTGGATGCATTACTGTTTTCATAAGATTATACAACAACTGATCTCTATAAAGTAGACTAAGATTTTTCAGTGAAAGAAAAGTTAAAAATCATTGATAGCTCTAAATACTGATTCACCCCCCCCTCTCAGTATTTATCATCAGTATTTTGGGAATTTTAGAAATGTGTACCTTGCTTCACATCCTTCTACTTGTGCTGAGAACCACGTTGTCATCAAAGTTCGGCATTGTACCCAATCTGTAATATTTCTTTTGTGGGTTCCCCACCATCTTGCTAGTGTGTCTTTCAGGGCCTCATTCATTACCAACAACCTCTGTTGTGTTGTTACACTTGCTTCAAAATCTGATAGGAAGGATTCTAAAGGGTTTAGACCATCAAATGTGGGTAAGTTACTTACTGTTGTGCCGATCCAGTGAACTTTTCTGGTTAATCTGGCACATCTTCTGGTAGATACTTCATACATCTGGTTCTGCCATTTCTCCAGTGCTTCTTCCGAATCTGATGAACACACGTTGTCACTTTGCCAGCTCAGATTCCCATCGGTTGTAGGGTTGATGTAATCCTGTTGTCCGGTTGTCCATTTGTATATGTTTTCCAATTCGTATGCATGGTATTATTCTCTTATGGGCTCTGTATATCGCGGACCCTCATCTGGATATAAGGGTGCAATGACCCAAAGGCCATCTCTTTCAAATGTCATTCATATTTTCTTCAAATCAACCACTATGTAGTTATCGAAGGCCCAATCAATTCCTAACAGTGTAGGGTAAGGGAAACTATCATCAACAATTTCAATTACCTCAAAATCTGTGAACGTTCTCACTCCATCGATGTCCACAGGGACATGTTCCAATCTGCCAAAGGGGCTGACAGCTTGCTGGTTATCCATCCTAATCCTGATAGGGGAGTAGATCAACTTTGGTTTCCCCATCAGTGCCAAATTTTTCTTCGTCATGACATTGACCTCCGAACCTAAGTCGAGGACCACATAGTCTATATCATACTCTCTTATTTGAGCATTCAGGTGTAATTCTTTATTTGTCCTTCTCCTTTTTCCAATTTGATATATTTCCATATTTAGTACGGGGTCTATGTTTCCTAGTTCATATTGTCTGATTAAGTTTTGTAGCTCTTGTACAACGCCTTTATCCTGAATCAACTTAACACAGGTGCATAAAAATTCCATGAGCTTTCTTACCTATTTTCCCTCCTGTGGCGAAGAATATTGATCAAATGCCTGAGGCATTCCATATTCTTTTATGTCTGGCTGTATTTTTGATGAGGAACCTTGATCTGCTTTAAACTCTTGTCTTGCTTCCTCAAATATTTGTCTTTCTTTATTTGCATCGAAAGTTTGGGTCTTCTCTGTAGCCTTCTTGATACTTAAGTCTTTTGCAATATTTCCTTGAGTCATTCTATCCTCTCATGTAGCAGCGCCTCCTCGAGTGATAACAACAAATTTAGGGTCTTCTCTGTGAGGCTCATCATATATCAATTGCACTTGTGGATTCTGCTGAGGTCCTCATCTTTCCTACAACTTAGCTAGCATCATAGGGAAATCTTCTATAACATGGTCGAACAAGTTGCAATAGTTGCATGTAGTGCAAGGATTCCAAAAATCCCTTGCCAAGTGTCCTGGTTGCACGCAGTTGTAACAGATGATATGTCCTCGGCCTCAGCCCATTCCTCCTCCTCATCCTCTATATCCACCGTGAGGATTGAAATTTCCTATTCCTGGGGATTTATACTACGGAGTGTTTCCTTCTTGTTGTGCTTCTCCTTGTATCTTTTATATGTCCCTCGATCTTTCGTGTATAAGGTCATAGGCCATACAATCCCTATCGTCGTGCCCCACAGACTTACAGAATGTGTAATATAAATTTGTGGGAGTCTGAACATACTTCTACATGTAATAGAACTCACCTGTGCGATGCATATTTCTACATACTTCGCACTGGGGTAGGTTGACTTGCTTCAAGGGGCTCAATGTTTCTGAGGCCAAATATTCATGGAATAAAGGATAGTGTTCCATATCATGGCCTTTTGATCTACATCTTATACACCATATATATTCTCTTTTGTCCTTCCCCTTATCGTTCTTCATATCCTTGACCTGCATAGATAAACTAGTTAGTTGGCTCAAGATCTGGCTCATACCTGAGCTGGATTATCCCATAGGGGTTGTTTCAATATTCATAGTGATTTCCAATGCTTCTACCTACAAATAAATCTTCTGTTACATCAAGGGAACTCTGATGTGTGGTAAAAGGGCAGCGATGAACCATTATTTATTCTATTCATCGGGGATATGAAAAGTTAATCGACATGTTAAGGTCTTGAACCTTTGATCGAACTCCCAAACAGGCTCGGCTACTTTCTGCTTGATCTCCTTTAGTTTTTTAATACATTGAGACTCTGACTTAGGTTTCTTGAACTCTGCAATCAGTGCATTCTTGATCTCGCCCAGTGGCTTAGGCTGCGCAATTCCTAGGAAAAGCTTCATGTACCAGCTCAGTGTGCGATCCCTTAGGGTAGTGCTAAACTGGGTCCTTTTAACAGCTTCATCGGTGACATTTTTAATATTCCATACAGCTTCGCACATAAACCAATTCTCATCAGGATCTTCAAATCCATCTCCCCTAAATATAGGGAGTCTCATCTCATATGCCATATAGATACCTATGTTTCCTGTCTGAGTAGATGTTGAGCTACTAGTAACAGTACTCTGAGGACTCTGGTGATTCTGATTATTTTGATTACCTAGTGCTGCTGAAATAATAGGAGGATTAATAGTACTTACTTCAATAGTTTGCATAGTTGCTAAAGTTCTGGGCTCATCCTGGTGAGGTTCTTCGGCTTCTCCTTCCTCTGTCCTGGTGGGCTCTAAATGTTCTTCGTCTGTCAGATCTGCCTCTTCTCCACTATAGAAACCCTCTTCCCTGTAGTTTTTCTTAAACAGTTTCTCAAGGTGAGCCCCTTTGAATACTCTCCCACTGCGCGTATATCCAGCTTATGTGTCGTTGTCGTTGTCTGAATTCCTGAACATTAGTCTTTTCAAATCCACTCGATCTACTGTATCTTCAAGACATTCTTTTCATGCAACAACATCTTGATTCTCAGCTTCAGAAAGTACAAAATTTTTCCTCTAGGTCCTTTGAAAAAGTATCTCTCGGCTTGGCTATACGATTCTACTCTGTCAACAACAAACTCGGTGATGTACCCTCCAATTGTCCTATCAAACCAATGATCTACTCCTATGGATACAACGTTATCAAATATTTTGACCTTCTAGATCAGCGTTGATGTCCAAACCATAGGGGTTCTAGATCTGATCTCGAACTGGGTATTTGCTAACCAAGCTAACCACTCAGACAACTCCTGATGGATTCCTCCAAAGAAGATCTTGTGAATGTCGGTGAAGATGTATATTTGTAGCCAATCTTCAGTACTTAGCTTAGGTTTCTTGTTCTGGGAACCACCTTGATATTCCCTCATGTAGATTTGTGTCCCGACAATGGAACCATTTGTTGGCACAGGGGCAGACCCAGGGTTCACTCGAAGAGTGCACCAACAAGTCCTAGCTACTGACCCTTTCAACAACACCTGCAAAGAAGATGCAGTCTCACCCGAAGCAGATAAGAGGGGGGTTGCAAGATAGAGATGTATACAACCAGGGGAATATCAAGTGGATCTAATACAACAACAAGGTAGCATTCATATATCCCTCACCAAGCTAGATCTACCCTTCACAGTTATAGATCTGATATAATAAAACAATGCAAATAACAATATAACAGTGACAGATATCAAAGCATCAATCACACACACAACACAATACGTACGTGGTTCACCCTCTCTCTAGGGTTACATCCACAGAACTGTGCTTATGATTTATTAAGATAAAGCCTACAGTTCTTGTCTTCTCTCTTAGCTAGCAGATCTTATTTCTTCTCTCTCTTTCTCTCCCTTTCTCTCCCTTTCCTGCGCACCCAGCTACAAGACTTGACCTTCGCACACAGTTGAAGATCTTACAATACTAGAAATCTCTCTCACTTAGCACTTCTCTCTCTCAATACAATAATATCTCACCACAACAATAGAGATAGATCAACAACAATATCATACCAACCCGACCCAGGTCCTCTTGACCTTTATTTATACATTACAATACCTCACCGACATCCCTAGGCCGAAACCCTAGATACCAAAACCCTAGGTGTCTAAAACCCTAGGTCAACTTGACCCACTTTTTTTGGGCTTTTCCAGCCTGTCTTTCCTTCCTTCTCGCATGGTGCTCCAAAGCATCTGACAGTGGATTTTTCCACTTTCCAAGTTGTCCTCGATCCATCTTCCTTGTTGATCTACCATCCTCAATCTCCTTGTCCAACGGCTTGCATTTCCATACTTTGCTCCATCTTTTCTTCTCTTTTTCTCACTTCGACCCAGTGACAGTTACTGTGTCTTCCGCGAAGTTCGCTTTTCACATTTTATTCCTTGTTCTTTGCTTCCTTCCATAACCAAGGGCCAACACTACCTCGAGCCTCACTTCCTTAGATATGCTAAGAAAAAGATTTACCAAAAGATAACTTGAAAGATAGATAAACATTGAACTTGTGTGTGTAAGAATGAGAGACTTATTGAAGTGCATTTATACATGTCCATGTGACTTATTTCCTTAACTTTAGGGTCGGCATGTACTTTCTTGTTATAACCATTTTACCCTTTAATTAATGACTTGTAACTTCTTATTGCAACCGTTTATGGGTCTCTTAACCATTCTTCTTGACCATTCTTTGGGGATTTCAACTTCATGAGGGCATAACTCCTCAACTGTGAGGAACCACATGGCATACCACCTACGGTTGGAAACAACATGATGAGGTTTATTCATCTATGAGGGTTTTGTATACACTTGAATTATTCTTCAACCTCATTTTCCTTAGTCAACTTAGGGCCTCATGACCACACCTATGGGTTTCTTGTAGAATTCTTCAATGTGTCTTCCCGTGAGGGCCATGCTTAAATCTACACGATAAGGGGACCACTTTGGAGACTTCTCCAATACACCCATCACATATGTTAACATCAATGAAAACCACTTGTTTTGACATCAATGAAAACTAAGTATCCAACAACATCAATGACAACCATATATCCAACAATCTTCGCCTTTGGCATTGATGGAAACACTCATACTTCACCTATGACCAATGATCTTGATCTTTCTCTCCTCATGTTTCTCACCCCCTTTGAAATCAATGGAAAAGGGTATCTCCCTTTGGGGATCATCCCCCTATATTCATGCTTTTAATCTTTCTCTTATGATCTTTCTCTTTCTTCTTCTTTGACATCGTACGAAAATGGTAACTCCCCCTGTCGATATGTCTCCCCCTATCTTCATGCTACTAAATTGATCTCTCTCCCTGACAATTTATGTCCCCTTGACTTCTCTGCAATATGTCATGTAGATCAATGTGGGGATTTCCAATACGTTCTTCCTTCTTTTTCATCCTATGTTTCTTGTACATTGGTGCTTCTTCGTATGATTCACTGACATACATAAAAATCATTCAAAAATTACTTGAATTCAAAACTTCATGGCTTGTCAAGTTCACATCAATAATCATACTTTTCAACAACTTCCTTTGATGGTATGGCTTATGCTGATGATTTCTCTTCCCCTATTCTATTGTGACTTTCACTTATCTCCTTCATGTGATTAATTGATTCAACCTATCAATATGTTTTCATCCACTGTTATGTGTCTTATCTAACTCATGTCTCATGTATCTACCAAATATATCATGAAACTATGTCATAACAATTGTCTACAACTCTGCTATGATGTTGACCCATCTGTTGCAACTAATCATAACATATTCCTTGCTTCTCAATCTATCTACAAATCAGACTCTACATGTTTTCAACCATCTATACTAAATATATCCATGTATGAATAATGTATGGAATCCTCTATACAATCATGAACCTCTTCCTGATAAGTGTTCCAATGATATACTTCATAATTGTCAATTGATACCTGCATGGGTATGTGTTCTGAAGGTTGCTCCTCAAACAATTAAACTGTCACAAGACATTTTGCACTTTAGTCATGAGACCATTTTGAAATTTCTTTTCCAAAGTCTGCAAACACTCAGACTACTCGAAATATAGTTCTTTGATCTGTAGAGTTGTTGCTTAGACTCCCCCTCTTCAATATGAATATTTACTAGGAGTCTCCAAGTTGGATGGATCAGAAAAATGTTCACTCTGATGCGAAGTAATCTTCCTCTTCATCTTTGGATTCATCATTTCCATTTTTCATCCTCTTCCTAAATTCTAACATTCTTTTCATTTTCTTCCTGAATTATGACTTCATCCTCTTCCTGGGTTCCAATATCTTCCTTTTTTACCTATAGATTCATCATGATCTTGTGTTGTTGCAAATATTGTGAGTATGATCTCTAGGACCTGGTTTTCATTCACTTACTCTTCTTGTTTTTCATTTCTTCTCAAAACCTTCATGTATATGACATCGGTGTTTTCCTTCATGGGAGGTTCTATCACACTTTTGCAATTTCGAGCTATGTGACCATAACTGTGGAATTTGTAACGTTCAATATTTGAGAGATCCACATAATCATTTCTAGTTTGAACATTTCTTCCATATGCTCTACAATCTACAACTTTATGTCCAAAGTTAGTACATGTAAAACAATGACCAAAAAATAAATTTTGATACCTAGGTGTGAATGATATTCTTTGTGGTGCATTCCTTCTAAATTCCTGCCTTGTATGGACAAAATATTCTCTTTGGTTGTTTCCTTCATAATGATTGAAGCTTCCTGGCTTCCTTAATGTAGATGGTATTTTGTATTCATTCCTCTCTGACTCTTTCTAAAAAGGATTCCTTCCTTTGAAGACTTATGCATAACTTTTTTGTTTTTTTTCTTTCGTCATGGAGCTTGAACCTTCCTCGAAATGAACATTCTTGTATCCTAGTCCATATTTGTTAGTATATGGCCTTTGATTGTTGAGAATGTTTTCTAACACTTGAGAAATTTTCAAGTTCTTGTTGAGCTTGTTTACTTTAACTCTCAATGTCACCACTTCCTTTTCAATCTTCTCACTCTCTTTTTATTTATTTATCATCTGGATCTGCATTACTTCTTCCTTTCTATTTCCTTATTCAAGTTGGGTTTTCAAGGAGATGATTTCTTCTTTGAATGGTTTTTTTTCTTCCTTTATTTCTTCACCTCAATTAAAGAACTAGTTAATTCTACCTCAAGATCCACTTCACCTTCTTCTTCATCGCTTTCGGGAGTTATTTTCTTAGTTTTTGTAGCCATAAAGAGTACTCTTTCTAAATAACTATCATTTTCATCATCTTCATCAGATGAGGAAATGTCTTCTCTTGAGTAGATTTTTTTCTTGAATTCTTTCATTATATCTCCTTTCTTGTTTCCCTTTTTATATTTCTTTTCTTTCTTCAGATCTTCTTCTTCATCACTGTCTGAATTCTTAGCATAAGGAAACTTATTTACAAAATGAACAATTTTACCACAATTAAAACATTTTAAAGGAAGAATACCTTTGTACTTGTCGGTTCCTCTCTTCAACTTTCTTACAAAGTTGGTTATTTCTTCATATTCATTTGAATCATCGTTGCAGCTACAATTTGTCTTTGACTCGGGATTTTTCTTCTTCTTTGTCTTCTTGGATGTTTTGAAAGTTGTTTCTTTCTTGGATGGATTTTTTGTTCTATTCTCATTTCATAGGCTATAAATATTCTATGTAGCCCATCCATGCTTAGAGTACCAAGATATACTTTTTCTTTTAGGGATGAAATATTATGATCAAACCTCATTGGAAGAGACCTTAGTATCTTCTAAAAAATCATATATTCTTCAACTGATTCTCCCAATCCTTTAATTGCATTCAATTTTTCATCGTCTCATAAAAAATGGGTTGCAATGTCTTCATCTTCCTTCATTTTCAACTATTCACATTGACCTCTATAACTCTGAAGCTTGTCTGACTTAACTTTGGCATCTCCTTCATAAACATTTTGAACTTTTTCACAAATCTCCTTTATATAATCACAATGCATAACCTTGACATATATTGAATCAACCAGACCATTCAAGATAGAATTTTTAACCCTTGAATTTTTTTGACTGAGTTTATTTCCATCGTTATCTGTTGGTGGAGTGGTTGGATCTTTGTATCCATCTAATACTAATTGATAAACATCAAATCCATGTGCTTGTACATAATTTTCATCCTTTTTCTCCATAAGGAATAGTTATTTCCATCAAATTGTGGTACTCCAATCTTAGTGTAGTCCATGATCTTCCTTCCAGTGGTTAAAATGTTTTTCTTGAAGGACCTGCTCTGATACCAATTCTTGGAATACTAAGAGGGGGGGTGAATCAGTATGATAACTTTCTTACCACTTTCAATCACAATATATATAAGCTTCAAATTTATCAACAATATTCAATAGTTTATCACTTAAGAATTCAATATATCATTGCATCATAAAAAATATCATTCATCAGTGCATAATAAACAACCACAGATACACAGTACACCATAATTTACATGGAAACCCAAATGGGAGAAAACCACAGAATGATTTCTTATATTTATCAAGAATACATTCATAGGAATCACCAACTTCCAAAATTCTCTAGCACCAACTGAAAAGAGGAACAAACCCCCTATTTACAAGCTCCAACCTGAAGGAAGCTACAACTCCCTAAATTCTCCAGCTACAACTGGAAGGAGGTTATGACCCCTTGATTTACAGGATCCAACCTGAAGGAAGATCCAACTCCCTATGTTCTCTGGCTCCAATCGGAAGAAGGGTATGACCCCTTGATTTACAGGCTCCAACCTAAAGTAAGCTATGACTCCCTGAATTCTTTGGCACCAACCAAAAGGAGGCTACAACCCCCTTTCCTTGCCCCATCCTATTGCCTTGAAATATAAGTGTAGGATCAAACTATCACTACCACTAATAAACCTGTAACTTCCACTGTCACGGATACATCAACCAACCAACCACTATCACTATCACGTAAACTTGCCTCTATCACTATCACATAAACCAATCATTGTCAATATGTCACATCAACCTGTACCTGATGATCAACCAATCATCCAACCTATCATTGTTTATGTCACCTTCACTGTCACTATCACTATCATTGATGTATCATCATCAATCAAATCCACTCACATGGATACCAAAACCATCACCATACCATGTACATCAACCATGTACCAGAACTTGTACCATACCATGTACATCAACCTGTATCAATCATGCATCAACCATGCACATAAACCTTTACCATACCATGTACATCAACTGTGTACCAAAACCTATCCCATACCATGTACATCAACCTGTACCATACCATGTACCAAGATCACCAAGTGTTGCTATCAATGTGCCATATCATCATCAACTCATGAACCATAACACCACCAAGATGTGTCTCAATATCAACAATCATGTACCATAAGATATTCCAAGTGTAGGTACCATAACATCAACGATCAACTGTATACCTTAATCATATACCAACATCATGTACCATGTACCAAGCATCAACTATGTACCAAATGATGTGCCTCAACAAAGAACCAAAGAATGTGCCTCATACATATGCCACCATATACAATAGGATATCATCAATGAAGTGCCTCAAGCATGTGATATCATCACCATGACATATACCAAACCAGATACCAAGATAACCAATATATGTATCTAACCATTGTACCATAACATCACCAAGGTGTACCTCAATCATATGCCCAAATGTCCAAACCATGTGCCACAATGTACCTCAAGCATCTATCATACCATGTACCATAAGATATGCCTCAAGTATATGTCAATATCACAAATATGTGCCTCTAACAATGAACCATAACATCGATACACAATGTACCAAGGATATGTCTCAATCATGTATCAATATCACCAAGACATTAACCTCAACCAAGGGCCTCCAAGACATGCCTTAAGCATGTGCCATACCATCCATGATACAAGCCTCAAACAAACACATAAAATACATACATTTATTCATGAAGAACACATTAAGCATATAATCTCATATCAACAAACCAACTTCATACATATAATCTTTAGTGAACAAAATATACAATATTTTTCAAGCCTTTTCCACAAATCTATGACTTTCACATTATCAACCTGCAGATTTCTGCTCCTTACTCTATTGCGACCCACAGATGTTCGCGCCTTGCTTCACTGCACCCCATGGATAACCTCAGAAAGTTAATAGCATCAAAATTTTCCCTTTTCTTCCCTTCACTACCTCAGACTTTACTTCCTCATATATGCTACGAAAAATATTTACCAAAAGATCACTTGAAAGATAGATAAACATTGAACTTGTGTGTGTAAGAATGAGAGGCTCCTTGAAGTGTATTTATACTTTTCCATGTGGATTATTTCCTTAAATTTGGGGTCGACCTGTACTTTCTTGTTAAAACCATTTTACCCTTTAATTAATGACTTGTAACTTCTTGTTGCAATCGTTTAGGGGCCTCTTGACCATTATTTGCGGCTTTCAATATCATTAGGGCATAACTCCTCAACTCTGAGGAACCACGTGGTATACCACCTATCATTGGAAACATCATGACGAGTACTATTCATCTATGATGGTTTTGTATACACTTGAAGTATTCTTCAACCTCATTTTCCTCAGTCAACTTTGGTCCTCATGACCACACCTCTGGGTTTCTTGTAGACTTCTTCAAAGCATCTTCCTGTGAGGGCCATGCTTAAAACTACACCATAAGGGGACCACTTTGGAGACTTCTCCAATACACCCATAACATTTGTTGAAATCAATGACAACCACTTTTGTTGACATCAATGACAGCTAACTATCCAACAACATCAATGACAACCAATTATCCAACAGACTGGACATCCATGCCCTACGCAAAAGTGAGTTCCACTCAATTGGTTCTCCTATGCAAGATGCAACATATCTATCATTGAGTGTGTCTCATATCCACTCAGATACCCCAGTTATAAGGTTTTCAAACCTATTTAATAGGTCCACAATATTGTTTTTAATATACTCGATTATCTCCTCCAACTCTTCTACCCTCCCAAACGTTGATGGTCATAGATCGATAGAAGCACCCCTCCCCTTGTGTGTTGCCTACCCTTCCAACCTCACCAATGCAATATCTTAAAGTTCCATACATAATATCATCAACACCACATATCAAAATTTTTTAATCCATGCAATAAATAGATATAAACAAATGATGTGACATTACTTTACTTACCATCATCCCCCCAGGCTTAACCAACTGGTAAGGGTAGCTTAAGATCCCCCTGATAGTTCATGAATGAGTATGGGTAGTCATAAATAGCTATCAGGATTTTGTCCCAATGCGAAAATACACATACTTTAAAGGCATTCCCAAGCCTACCACCTCCCCCTCTCCTAAAAAATTATCCCTAGCACCGCATTTGGCGCTCCTGCGGTCCCCCATCATGGATGAAAACATGAAATCTAAGTGTAGATATCCTGTCAAAGAAGAATTCATAAAGGATTGTAACAAATTCATACTGCAGGAGGTCATTTGGCACTTCAGCATCATCAGTAACATCTAGACCCACCCAAAGTAGGTCTCATATAGCACCCTCTCAATCAAAAAAATCTTCCCTCCATATACTTTATGCAAATAATGATTTTCCAGTATACAGATCACTACCGAAATTATGTCTTACATCTCCAACTGCTCTATATCCACCAACTAGATCATGGAATCCTAGAAACTCACACCAAGGACTCACTATATTTCAAGGAAATCCCCCAATTTCCTTACACGAGGCAGCATGGGCTATGTCTTAGCCACTACACCAAATGGGGGAAGCCCTGTCAGAAAGTAAATATCTTGTAGACTTATCTCTAGTTGTTGACCCTACACTATGAAGGCCTCTGCCCCTACATCCAAATACTATATTATCTGTGATAGGAGCTTCTCTCCTACTCTCTTCAATGGGTTCTCAAAGTACTTGATAAACCTATAACGAACAAGTGCTCCCCTCATGGCCTGGTCCCCCTGAACCTACATATAAATATCTTCAAATTTTGGTTTCGTCTAGAGAACTCTGCACTCTATCATACCTACACAAAACCATGTTGTTTTCAGTTCCTATCTGTTGGATTACTGAGAGGGGGAGTGAATCAGTAATAGCGTAATTATAATCCTTTTTCTTCAAATGTTATATCAATGTAGAATTATTATCCAATAATGAGCAGTAAGAAATAAACAATCACACATATACACAGTACACCATTGTTTTACTTGGAAACCCAAATCGGAAGAA